>JAIPRN010000172.1:0-13968 GCA_025469175.1 Geopemphigus sp. TES_GeoC_2020
TATATATATATATATATATGTTTAGTCAAGTGCGGTGTTATATAAATATAACGCAAATTGCGTTATCCGTTAGTTTTTATTCATTAAAAAATTATTTTCGCTGATCGCAAATGTTTTGTCGGGTACTCTGTTAAAATAGAATACGGTGTTAATAACAATTTTTACTTTAATAACGCGCTAAACGCGTAGGGACGCGAAAGTTTTGAGATACGTACGATCCCGGTGGACTCTAGGCGTTGCCGTGTACGTAGGCGTTAAAAATAAATTAAGGCGTCAAATTTTATGTTATATCGAAAAACTTAATATCTCAATAAACAAATTGCGTCTTCCCAGCGTTTTTATTGTTTTGGAAAATCCCGTCTTCTTAGTATAACTGAAAAGTGTATTCCAAACGCTTTATCGAATACGAGATTTTCTCGTGAAAAATAGTTAATCTAGAATGCTCGGAAAAACGTCTGTGAACCATCCTTATCGTATTCGTCACAACCTGATCTACCACCGTGGTCACTTCTGTTACTGTCAATGGCTTTGTGGGCTTCCAAACTTCAAAATCCGTCGCTAAAAACGTACACGCGAATTACAATTACCGAAGCGATACAACAGTACAGTGGTGCTGAGTTAACGGGGCGACAATTCTCGCGACATTAACGTACAGGACGGCATGATCATGTTGTCCAAGGAGAACGAAGTCGACGACATTTCATCTTTCATTTCCTTATGGATTAAGCGAACTTTAAGTAGATGGTTGCAACAATGTGTTCATATCTGAAATCGAATACGCCGACATACTCGAAGACTGCGGAAAATTGTGCATAATCGACGATTAATATCTAATAAAAATTTTTAATACCGAATATTAATATTCGAAACAGTAATTTAATGTTTAGTAGATTTTTAATTAACAAAACTAAAACACACTTAATGATAACCAAAAATTCTATTCGTTATAAAATTAAAATAAGGTAAAATAAATATACCTACCGAATAGAGCAAAGGTTATTGTGTCCCTCAAATCTCCGTAACTCACTATTTACGTGAATTATATATATATATATATATATAAAAACATAGAATTTATTTTATAAGCAGACACGATACTCGTTTCACCTTATAAACGTTTCATATTTGGTAAAAAATTTTGGTTTTAATAAAAAAAATCCCAGCCTATCTCTAACCACTTGAGAATTGTACAAAAGTTTCTCGACTCTTACAAAATCCCGATATTATACATCGAAAATTCCAAATACACCACACGAGTTGGGCCAGACAATGGCGAGAATCGTAAGACTTGGTTTGACGCAAACAACATCGGTAAACACGAACGCGCACGATTTAAAATAAATAAATTTGTCGTCAAATACGATAGTGTATATGAAATTCAATAAATGTGTTGGCGTAAAAAAAATACGAATTTATACAAATTTTACGCATTTGTTTCGGACAAAGTAACGTAAGATATTTCATGTACATAACGAAAACATGACATTTTTAGTCATTTTCGTGATGTTTGCGAATTTATTAACCTGGCACTCCTCACGAATCATGTGGAGGCGTTTATTCGACTTACGAAACGATCAGTTTTCTGTGATTAAAGACTATTTACGATTGAAAACGAAGCGAATACATGAATTAGAACGGTAATTGCGCCTTAAAACGAAAAAATAAATTTTCATCGTTTTAATCGTTAGCCTCACGTTAAAACGATTATTTTCTAAACGAACGTGACGCGTGCATATTTAATTGTAAATAGTTACACCAGTTACGCTGTAGATTTTTCGAAATTTCCGTATCCAATTTTTTATTTTGATAGCGTTTTGGTTACGATTTTAAATTTGTACACGGATAAAAAATACGAGAAAAAACTTTTATACTCAATAGTAGTAATTGTTTACAATTTATAAAACGAATAAACGACAACTAGCGCACTATAGGAAATTTGTTTGAACAACGAACGATCAATAAAAAGTATAAAATACGCGCTTAAATAATAATACGTTTTCAATTTAATCGCGTCATAACATAATTAACAGTTTTAATATTAATTGACGACACCGCTGACAAAGCAATATTATGGTACGTAATTAAACGCGTAAATAAAATGACCCGCGTGTTATAAACTTTATATAATAGTTTCGTTGTATAATAAAAAATAAAAAATATTAGATTGGAATCGATAAATCACATCTCGTTTAATTACTCGCTTGGTTTCGAATTAATATTTTATTATTTTTGGTAACGACCAAAGGATTACACGATGAAGGATAAAGTTTAACATATGATTTGTGAAAACCAATAAACAAATAGTTATAGTTTTAAAATATTGATTTTATTTACGCGTATGGACGATTTCTCGGGACATATTTTTTTTATCCAATAATATCATTTTACCTTTTCTAATAATTGAGTGTAGGTATATTTTTGTTTACCAAATGCATTATAATTAAGTTATTTACGTGAAAAATAAAAATGCATTATTTTACTCAAAAAGAATTTTAAGTATTTATATTGTTTGCCGAATAAATAAAACATAAGTAATAAAAAACTCGTTAAAATTATCACGATAATATAAAACAGTCGACAATGGAATATTACAAATATTTGATTTGTAATTTAAATATTTAGCAACCTTTACAAAAGGTTGCCAAATTTTGAAATCACCAAACCGGGACATAATCAATAACCATTTTTTTGCACACTAAATTATTCAAATACTTAATTATTTTTTACGTTATGTTAAATATTTACTTATTTAACGTGGGTTTTAATTGACACGTTAGTAATTGCCGTTTCTCATATCTTTCGCTTGAACGATGTTTTCAAAAGTGTTATACTGAACAGAATCGTTTTAAAATTATTCCAGGCCTTAGAGCCCAACGTATTTCGAAGTCTTTAAATACATAAATTATGATATATATATATGTATATATGTATTTTTTTTTAACGAATAATATACTTTATTAGCTATTAAATATTGTACGTTATTAGCAAATAGTCAATTTTTATTAAAACCTGTTACTTTATTGTTTATAATTATAATTTCAAAATAAATAACCAGCTTATTAATATTTATAAATAAGTGCTATCGAAAAATAAAATTGTAGTTATAGTAAAAGAATATTTTAATATAAATTTGTCATTCTTTATCTATACCTCAATACTTATTTATACACTGTTCAATGGTTTCTTCCTAGCTTTTCATTCACGAAGTCCTCAATAATATTTTCATAATCTAAATTTAATCATAGTTCATGTACAATACTAATTAAGAACAAATAGTTAATCGTTCCTGGCTTAAAGTATTTCTAAATTTTTCTTTTATTAAATTTAACTTGGAAAATGAACATTCCCCTCTACCGTCGGTAATCATCAGTCATAGAAAAGTTCTAAAATAAACGTCCGAAAATGTTTGTTCTAAATTATCCGATTTTGAATGTTTATATATCACAAACACGCTTAATTCAAAAATTTAAATAAATAACGGACGATTTGTTTCCAAATGCGGCACTGATGTTGAACCTGATTTTGTCATAGAACTCGCTGCGTGTTAGCCGAAAGTTCGCTTTGTTCAAATAACGCGCGATTTATGTACAATATTATTTCTTTCGACCTCTAATCGTCGAAATAAAACGAATGACGACTAAGCGGAAGGTATCCATAAAACAAGGATTATCTCAGCCAAACCGCAAAGAGAAACGTCTAGCAAACCAAAATATTAGACGTATATTTCAGAAACATACCTACTGATGTAATAGGCAATAAATAATCAAATTAAACCCTTTGTATAATTCAATTACATTAATTATTAAACACCTAATCAAATAAATCGAAGATTTATTGACTTACATAAACGTTGTAAAATTACAACGCACGTTAAACTGAGGCTAATAAAGCCTCCGATTACAATGTATGTGTTTAGCGTGACAACGAGTTCATAACTATTTCGTGTAATTCGAACATTCGCTAAAAACGAAACGTAATGTATTTCCAAGGAATTCTCGTCGCCATTTACCTAATATGTCTAAAATTATGTTACGGCGACGATTGGCATTTCTCCATAGCCTCTATGTTTGAATTGTTTGACTTGGAAACCGAACACATAAACGTGGTAGAAACGTATATATCGAACGAGTATAAAAGACTAAATGATATCAAAAGGTGAATAATAGAAGACGAAAATGTACTTACGAAACGATTGTTTTCGAATTTTGAAATGTCTAGGTTTATTGAACAACGGGAGATACAAAACGCGAAAGAGTTGGAAGAATCGTATACGGAGAGTTCAATAAACGCGTTTAAAACCATATTGCGAATAAAAAATGATTTGGAAACATTAAAAAATCAAACAGCAAGAACGTCCGCGATTGGTAAATTACATTTTATAGCGTATGATTAATAATTATTGATAACGTTATATTCTGCACCGGCTAATATAAGGTTAGGTTAATATAATATATCAGGAATTTACAATAAAATATTTGTAACCGACATATATGTTTAAGCAAACTATAAATATATAATATTTTGTCTTTTAACTAAAAATTCAATATTCCGTTCAGTTTCAATAAAATTCAAAATAAAATCTGTATATATGTAAAAAAACACAAAAATGGTACCTAAGTCGATAATTGAAAATAAAAGATACTAAATTTTTAATAGAATCTACGTAGTATGATAAATATTTTTATTTAAAAAAATACGTAATAGGGATAAAGTATTATGTAAAGTATTATTTGACGTTCAACATTAACTTTTCCTTCATTACGCGAACAAAATATTTTTTCGTATAAACACTTTTTTGATATTTTTAAGGCAATTTTACACGCGGATCAGTGACCTATGATAATATTGTTAGTGCATTCAAAGCTATAAGGAGATTACAAATTGTATACAAACTTAAAGTGCAAGATATTACAAACGGGTCCATTGAAAATTACATATTCGAAAAATTTGACGGTAATTTATGACGGCAAAAAATGCCGTATAGTAATATAATATAAAGTACTCTGCGGTGATAGTCGCTAACATTTAAATATCGGACGAGGTTCTACAAAATTATTTACGCTTTATAACATATATCGTTTGATTACGGAATTTAAAAACCATAGTACTCAATATACTATTCTATACTATCTACAAGTATTTCATCAACAAAAAGTCGTTAGACCATTTACATTTTTAACGCCCTGGCCCGCGATTAAGCTAAATATTTAGAATTGTTGTATTCTTTATGAACTTAAATTAGAAAATTAATATGATAATTATAATATGTACTTTTCGGATATTAATTTTTAACAATTTAATCCATTATATTATAATGGTTTATTTTTGTAACGATAAAAATTTACCGAATTCAAGAATCTATTTTTAACTCGACTTAATTGAACCAAAAACGAAAAAATGTAATTAGTGATCAATAATTACTTCGCTTAAATTACGCGTATTTATGAAAACAATTTCATAGAGAATATAATCAAAACCAGGAAATATTTTAAAATGTATAATACGAGGCCTAATTTCGTTCGAAACGTTAATTATATACTTCACCTTATTTCCGTAATTCGAAGTTTTTCCTCCTAGAAGATATTTACGTAGATATAACGTAGGTATAACTAAATTTTTTTATATTTATTTTCCGTCAACCGAAATAAAAAACGCGTTTTAATTTAGTTTTTCCAATTATGGATGATTATGCCAAACGTGATGACTTGTTCATTTATTTTAGTTGATGACTGTTATCGAATGGCTTCTTTGTGTTACGAAAATGCCGAATTTCATTGTGCATACGACTGGTTTGTCGAAACCCATAACAAATATATAGAGGACAATAATAATACGTCGATAGATTATCCTACATTCGTTACGAAATACGCTTGGTCTAGTTACTTGGTAGGCAAGTATACTGTATAGTGGCAATTAATTTGCGCGCGCTATATTACGAAATTAATTTAAAAATATGTTTAGGGGACGTTCGTGAGGCAAAAAAGATATTAGAGACGTTTAGAACCAATAACATGTTGACAGCAATTTTAGAAAATTTGGAATACGCGTTATGGGCCAAAAACAAAGTATTTAAACGGAACACGGCGAACGATCGTGATAAGAGATTTTACTCACACTCGCTTCGAGTAAACGCGAAAATAATAAATAATAATAGTAACGAATATAATAAGTATACGTAAATATCCGGTATCAAGTGCCCAAATTGTCGCGTTGACCACGTAAAAGGGAAAATTTTCAATTCAAAAATCGCCCGACCGTAAAATAATTCCGTCTGATCATAAATCTAAAATAACGAATAACGAAATTCGTGTATTTTGTCGCGTAGAATTTGGATAAAACTGGAGAAGTTCGTAAATACATAACCGCGTGCCAAAGTTGGAACCTCGTCTCCGCTCGTTTAAATTGCCGGTACGATCGCGGAGGTCGTGCATTTTTGATGATCGCTCCGCTGCAAGAAGAACGTATTTCAATATTACCGAATGTAAAGATGTATCATAATATTTTATACGACAGCGAAATACGAACGATTAAGAATTTAGCGAAACCTAAGGTAAAATGTGATTATTAGTAATCGACGATAATCAACGACTTATATACACGTTTGCGGGTACATTCTCGTTCTTTACGATAATCGCTTTGTTTTATTTACCTTACACTCGACTATTATGCGGTCGACGACCGCACTTTAGTCTAAAACCTCCACAGGTCCCATCATCACTCGTCCACTCACGCCAGCTATCCTCGTATCCGTTGTCCTCATTTTCTCTTCGGGTTTCCTCTCCCGCTCCTCTCTTTTATATTCGTTTCCATAACAACTCTCATTTCCTCTCCTCGTAACGTATCGACGACACTGGACACAAACTGCCAACGTTTAGTATCGGACTTCTTGTCGTATTCGACGCTCCGTTACACCGGCTATCGACCTGACGCGCATTTTAGCCGTATCTTACGACAGACGTTAGGGGTACCGTTAGTTACCTATCCTGATTCCATCCCACGGGGACTGTTCACAATAATGACTGACGTATAATTATTATGAACTTGTCCGTTAGCTGAAAAAATTATCGACTGATACTGACGAAGATATCACCCTAAGAAAGTTGGCTGTGTTCAACGAGCACGATGATCGAGTGTTCGAAGTAATCAATAATCGATTGTCTTTGATCTCGCCAACGCCAGAGTACACCGTATCAAACAAATACGTTGTGACCAATTACGGTTTGAGTGGGCATTATTTACCGCACAACGCGTATATTGACGACGACCATTTGGTCAACAGCGAGGGACGAGAATATCTAATCCTTTGTCACGTAACGTATATTTTTCGTATAAACTATCCAATTAAAATACGCGATATTTTCGTAAAATCGTGATCGAATAATTCAAAATCGTCATCTATAGATATAAATAAATCGTTCGTCATAAAATAGTGTAAATATTCCCTACGCTTTATTTTAATCGCATTCGAATATTACATTAGCGACTTTGGTTCGAGTCGTTACCTTACCAGCGTGAGGGTTTTGAATTCTTCTACAGCTTTTCGTCGATGTCAATTCCGATTCGACAATAACGAACGCGAACAAATCTCTAAACGTTTTCGTATCATAATGGTCCCAAGTTCGAATTTCGCGATGGTTAATTTAGAATCAGTCCGATCACACGAGTAACGGGTTAATAGCCATTACGAGTAACAGCCCGGACGTTTGCTCGATTTCGACTCTTGCCCGTAACATATAAATATGTACGTACGAATCCCGTGTGGGATAATTGGACTCCAGAAATTACTGAGCGATAACCAAGTACGATAATCGCGAACGAATTACAAATTTAGATGGACAACGTGCCCCAGGGTGGAGCAACAGTGATTCCCGGGATACACGTGCACGTGCCGAGCGTCAAAGGCTCCGTGTTGGTTGTGCACAACGCACGGGGCGTAATTTCGTCATCGGACGTAGTGACGATATTCGACGATGCGGGGCAGTACGGTTCTTGTCCGATATTTTACGGCGACAAATGGAGTAAGCGAGAAAAACACCTCCCTCGTTTTATCTATTTGTCGTACGATAATTCGGCTCTCACGCTACACAAAAGTGGTTGTTCACAAACGACGCGTCGCGTTTTGTATATTTTTGCAGCGTTGACCGCGTGGCTAGTAACGAAACGTCAAACAATCGAGAGAAATGTCCCCGAGTACACGGGCACCACAATACGTACACATACGTCTGCATAGATTGTGCGACGAAATTCGTGACACGCGCACTTTGTTCAAAGTTGCGACCGCGCGAACGAAAATATGTCGACTTCAGTAATTGTGTGTGTGGTGGACACGACGTTCACATTTTTAACCGATTAATAAGTTTAGTGACGGGATATTCGCGGTTATTAGAGATAAATTGTTTATAAAATAAACACGTAACAATACTTACTGTTTAATTACTTAAGTACGAGCGATTATTAACAATAATTACTACACTTATTCGAAACGTTGATTTAAAAATCTTTATGAAAAAATATATAAAGTAAAATCCGGACAATAAAACATGGCATACCCTAAATTCGATTACGAATTTTATCGGTTAATCACAATTATTGCTTTTAACGAGTAATTGAGTATAATGGACAAACGCTACAGGCGGTATTCGTATAATACAAAATCGAAAATAGTTGTATAGTTCGGCATAAAACTGACGATATTTTAATAACTACCGCCGATACGTATTATGTAATTTGAACGTTACGAAGAAATTACTTAAATAATTTCAGGAACGAATTTTATTTGAAAAATTGTTTGTAACAAATTGTGTAATTACAGAGTATCATTCGTTTAGACTAAAAGAAAATTGACATTATTTATTCTATTATAAAATATATATACATACGAAGATTTTATCAAACTTTTTGTTTACGTTTATATTAGTCGTGTTTATAAATTATGGTCAAGACTAAACGAGGATTATTTAAAAGTATTATTAGCGTTCGACAATGTAAATAATGTAACAATAAAATTTGAAGAACACCTAAACCTTTATTTTAGAAATACCTACAAGTTTAGGGAATAGAAGAATAATAAAAATTAAGTTTCGTCAGGCCTTAAGATCAATTCCAAACAAATGTTCGTAAATACAAATATACAAACAATATAATAATTTCTTACGATAATGTATTCCTAAAAAAAAAATATCTACAAATATATTGCGGAAGGTACCTATTATTGAATACCTAATTAAATAAAATATGTTCTAACATTGATAATACAATACCATGTAGGCTTAATAATAACAATTTCAAATACAGCGTTTTGCGAGAATTTATTAATTTAAAATAATTAAGTAATGTAAATTAGTCCATCGCTTTAAATTAGTATTTCTGGAACACTTAGGACCACCTCGATAAAGAATAGATAAAAATTTTTAGTAAAAATTCTGAACAGTTATAAACAATCGTAATAAATTAATTTTAGTAATTCTTATTTCGATATTAATTTACACATATTGTTTATTATATTTGAATAATATTGGAGGATTATTATATTATTTATTAAGATGGTCCTAGAGGTACACTTGTACATCATTTTATTTTGCGTAATTTTAAATATTTCATATATAATTTTAAATGATTTATAGCAATATTACAATATAACATAGTCCTAATTTCTGAAAAACTAATATATATATATATATATATACGTTCAAAAGTATTAAATAATTTATTCGACTAGGTATATGAAAGATTCAAGTATAGAAATATGTGAACAATAAAAATAACATTACTTAATTTGGGGTGGTGCCCACTAATTATAATATACTTTAATATTAAATAAAAAATTTCACAGTATATGTGTATACAAAGAAAAAGAGATTTGTATAATTCATAAATATGGCTTTTCTGAAATACTTTACAAATTATGAATTATTAACAATATTTACAAAATAATAAATCTAATATAAAACTTTTGTTTACGTTTAATACATAGTCTGATACATATTCATAGGAAAAACGAAAGCGCACGTCTTTTCATGAGCAGTCAACATAGCTCTGCACACAAAACCATTACCACAAGCACACACGTAAGGTCTTGCGCCAGTATGTTTTCTATAGTGAATTACGTAAGAAGACCGTTGTGAAAATGTTTTACCACACTGGTCACATTGGTATGGCTTTTCACCAGTGTGAGTTCTCAGGTGTAATACCAACGTACATTGTTTTGCAAAACCTTTACCACAGAAACTACACACGTTAGGTTTCTCTCCCGTGTGCAATCGTTTGTGTAATTTCAAATGTTCTCTGCTGGACAATTCTTTGCCGCATATATCACACAGACAAGACATAGCTCGTTTATGTGTTCGCCGATGTAAAGCGAGTGAACTGCGATCATCAAATTTACGACCACACTGAGTACACACATACGATACTGTGTCACCATGTATGAGACGCATATGAGTTGTCAAGTATCGAGATAAAGAAAATGACTTTTTACACGACTCGCATTTAAACGGTTTGTCACCGGTGTGCTTGTTCTTATGTTCATTCAGCAAACTTTCCGTAATAAAGTTCTTGTTGCATTCTGTGCATGTGTACTTGGACTGTTTTAAATGGCGTTTTTGATGGCGATACATAGAAGATCGATGTTGAGTGGTATAACCGCACGATTCGCACGATATAGTAGTTGGTTCATTATTATGATTTGTGACGTGAGTATTAAACGCTAAAAGATTTTGAAACGATCGATCACATATTTCACATACATGCATAGGTTTATCTTGTTTGCCCATCAAATTATCAAGAGATTCATCTACAGATTCATTCTGATTTGAATTCAACGCCATATAAGCATTAGCATTTTTCTTGGGAGATTTAACGGATAAACGTTTACACGGCCCTGACTTTCGTTTACTTGGTCTAAAAGTAATTATTAACAATTAACAATTTTTGAAATTTAAAAACTATTAACGTTACCTTCTAACAACTGTAGGTTCAGGAATTTCCATAGGTTCTGTGTCACAATCACTTAATGGCTGATTCTAGAATGGAATTAAACATATTTTCAATTGTTGATAACAGTGGAAAATATACATTTATTTTGGCTAATATATTTATATTTAAAAACGTCCATGTTCGTATTGCATTATACAACATAATACAAAGCGTATACATAAATAACTGTTATTATAAGGCGTATAAGGCGTTTGAAGATTATTACCATTTGATCTAAGATGCCGCGAAAATGATTTTCAGTATCCTGGATACACACAAAGAAATTGTAAGTTTCCAAAAGTTTCTTATGACAACTATTACAAATCATTTTGGGGAATTGGTCTTCTTCTGAAAACTAATTTAACACGGCGCGTTAATAACAAGATTTTAATACATAAGGTTTCAAAAATTGTTTACTTTATTCGGTAGACACTTATTTATTTTCTCAACCAGACCATCAGGATCTTCCACTATGGGTGTTTTTGCGTCGCTTTCCGTCAGACAAAACCGACAAAACCCAGATAGGTCCATTATATCACGTGCAATGGTAATAATTACATATATACAATATACACTTTACACAAAAATGTGTTCAACAAATTTTAAAAACAAAAAACAAAAATTAATGTTATTATTTATTTTGTCAATATTATTTCCTATTATCATATCCAAGGCACCACAGACCACCATCTACATCAGATAACACATATTCTGGTTAACCAGAATGTAACCTCAAACATTTGTTATGTTCAAAAACGCCCTTTTTTCTGTGTACTTGGCATTTTTGAAATTGTTAACTCGAAGTTTGAACAATTTTGTCGTTTTCCCTGAATATCGGTTATTACACTAATCGTTACGCGCGTTAATATTATGTTTAAACACTGTTTGTTGAATTGTTCGTCAATGTATCGTATACCGTACTATTACGTGTTCAACTTAGCTTCGGCCTTGTAATGGACCCAAACTGAAAGTAATGTCTGGCAAAGTTATCCGGTATATACAATTTCGACAGTGTGATTAATCCCCGTTTTATAATTTCAAGAATTATTTTCGACGAATATAAATAAACGTAATGCACAAAAACGCATCGACCAAAGTGGCTGTTACAACAACTGTAACGCCTGTTCATGGACGGCCAGAATTTAGCAAGCACAGAAATAGCAACCACCAAAGGAACCTTAGCCTTGATTTTCGGTATGCTTTTATTCGCCCAATTATTTGGCTTTTCATTTGTATCTTATTTAAGGTAAAGTTTCCGAACTTGAACATTTTTAATCCAAATGTTTTCATTTCTGTATGGATTTTATTATATATGTCTTGATTATTTTCTTTAAAATAAAAGGTCAATGGGTATTGTATTACCACCAATAAATCATCCATCACACCATCGAAATCGTAGTTTGGATTCTGTTTTAACTAAAATACCGGAAATAGATGTGACCCCAAGTCCTGAATATCCTGAACAAATCTGTCCACCAATATCCGACCTAAACATCCATTCGGATGATTCTGGTATTGGAAGGTAACTACTATTTACATGTAAACAATATAACAAATAATAATTTGTCACATAGTTATAAATTATTGTAGCTCCGAGATGACGAGCAGCTGCAGTCGAGAAAGTCTCAGCTGTTCAGAACCCAGTCCATCCAAACAGGGAGGTTGCGATTCTCAGACATTCGACAAAGTTTCAAAAAGTTTTCTGCTCAGACTCATAGAATCAAAGCTTTTTGACATGCCAATGGCCATTATGTATCTTTTCAATTCAAAAGAGCCCGGTGTTCAACGATATATAGGTAATAATTTGTATTTGTTACGACTAATAAGTAATGACATTTAAACAAAATAGTGTTTAATTCCATTGCGAAATATTTTATATCTTGATTATATTAAAAATTCATTTTTAGGTGATAAGTTGTTCAGTTTTGATGATAATTCGGTTGATTTTTTCTTACCACAATTAATCAGTATGTACATACAAATGGATGACATAGCAGAAGCCATAGATCCATATTTGGTACACAGGTATGTTTAAAAACTTGTCAATAATTATAATGTCGTTATTAATTTTGATAAATGGATAACAATTTTAGGTGTCGTAAATCTTGTGATTTTTCCATTAAATGTGCTTGGTTGTTGAATGCCTTTCATGATTTAACGGTTGAATCAAAGTCGCGAGGTGGTCAATTAATTAGCACAATTCTCAATGAGCATTATAGGCAAGAACCAAACGAACCAAATTCTTTAGATTCATTCAACCTATTAACAAAGAAGACTCATTGTCGGTCTAGGTCAGATAGCTCAATGGTCAATCTAAATGGATTTCAATTAGGTAATCATATTCATTTATACTTCAACTAGTTGGAATTCATTATCTATTTAACTAATTATTTTTATAATCTTTAAACATTATTTATTTAGTGAAAGAACGAAATTTATTAGGAGATTTAAGTTCTGGTATGGCATTTGATAATAGATGTACTTGCACTGAACAAATAGCTGAATGTCGATGTAGTGTAAGTTAAGCAACTAGTATACGTTAAATATTATATCACCTACCTAGTTATATGTGTTTATATGTTATTTTAAATATTTTTATAGACTCCAAGAATGTGTTCTGAAGTAGAATTTATTAAATGTTTAACAACACTTGGTTGCGATTTAGCCAAACAACCAACTAGAGAAGCAAGGACTACATATCTATATAGCCAATTAAGCTTAATAAATAAGAATTTACCAGCTAAGGTTTGGATACCATTGTACAATTGTAATCATCATATTTTGTCAATTCCTCCATGTACGGCTGCTGTATTAAATTCTAAGGACAAGGTAAATTACTCTTTCCAAATTTGTTATCATTTTTAATGTACGAATCAAAAAATTTCAAAAAATTATTTTTAACGTAAATAAAATAATCAAAACATTCACTGTTCATTAGTTTACCAAATAGTGAAATTATTAATTTTTGTTTAGGCCCCATTTATTATCTATGTG
>JAIPRN010000172.1:14033-115181 GCA_025469175.1 Geopemphigus sp. TES_GeoC_2020
ATTGTAATCATCATATTTTGTCAATTCCTCCATGTACGGCTGCTGTATTAAATTCTAAGGACAAGGTAAATTACTCTTTCCAAATTTGTTATCATTTTTAATGTACGAATCAAAAAATTATTTTTAACGTAAATAAAATAATCAAAACATTCACTGTTCATTAGTTTACCAAATAGTGAAATTATTAATTTTTGTTTAGGCCCCATTTATTATCTATGTGGAAGTAGCAGAGGTTGAAGATGCAGAACGTTCCCCTTTGACTACGCGTGTAACAAATATTCGTCAAACCCGAAGTGAAGAAAATCTCACTAGATGCGAGTCCAAAGAATCCAAACTTGAAATAAATAATCACGTGTTTATTGTAGCTGGTGACATTAGACGTCGACTTACTGTTTCCACAGACATTAAGAGTTCATCGCCTACTGATCCTGAAGACCCATCTGCAGCCGCACTCAAAGAACTATGGTCAGAAAAAGAAAAACGTGTTAGAGAAAATTCACCGTATGGTGGTCTTGCAAATTGGAAACTCTTGCCCGTCATTGTGAAGATCGGTGATGATTTGCGACAAGAGCTTCTTGCTTCACAATTATTATTGACATTACACAGTATATGGATGTCAGAACAAGTTCCATTAAAAGTCTTTCCGTATAAAATATTATGTTTGTCAAATGACGCAGGATTAATAGAACCAGTGTTGAATACTATTTCTTTGCACCAAATCAAAAAACAAAATAAAAGTTCTTTATCTATGTATTTTGAAGAGGAATTCAAAGATGAAGCTTTAGTACAAGCGCGGAAAAATTTTATAGAAAGCTGTGCTGCTTATTCGCTTGTTTGCTATTTGATTCAAGTAAAAGATAGACATAACGGAAACATACTACTCGACAATCAGGGTAATCTAATACATATTGATTTTGGATTTATATTGTCGGCGTCCCCAAAAAATCTTGGTTTTGAAAGTTCACCTTTTAAATTGACTTCGGAAATGGTTGACGTGATGGGTGGCCTTGACTCAGATGGTTTCAAGTACTTCAAGTTACTGATACTTCGTGGTTTAATTGCTTCACGCAAACACATGGACCGAGTGTTGTCCGTTGTTCAAATAATGCAATCTGCCAGTATGAAATATATCTTATTGTGAATAAATTTATACATTAGCGAAATTAAATTCGCATTTTATTTCCAGATTCCCAGCTACCATGTTTCAGAGCAGGAGCGACGGCAGTAATTGGGTCTTTAAAATGTCGTTTTCACTTGAACCTAACAGAATCTCAACTAATATCACTTGTCGATAATATGGTTGAATCATCATTGCATTCAATTACAACCAAGCTGTATGATGGTTTCCAATACTACACCAATGGTATACTGTGATATCGTTACATCATACATTACTTGGAATACACCTAACGATATGTATTAAGTTCCCATGTAGTAATTACATCATTGGCGAACGCTACTTCCAAGTACGAATTTTTATTTAATAAAATAATAAACTATGTTTTGCTCACTAAAACTGGTCAATGAAACACAGTCGATGTTACCTACTACTAAAGTTAAATAATCCTAACACTATCCTAAAATATATGAAATTATTGTATGTAAACAAAATTCCTTTATATTATTTGTGTACTATTACTATATATGTAATTTGTGTACACTGTATGTATATTATATCATAATAAGTGATCACGAGTGTATTTAATTTGTAAATTCATTTTTTTAAATAAACAAAATTTGTAATACCTCCAATTATTTTATTAGTTATTTAAAGTCGTAAGATTTCTATTCTGCTTGAAGTAAATGTGTCAAGTTTGTGTTTGTGTATGTTTGTTATGTTGTATTTACGTATATTTTTACATTTTTAGCAACATGAAGACTAGAGAAACTTATACTATTCATGTAAGTTGTATCTGTGCAAAAATGGTTGATATGTATTTAAAAAAGTCCCAAAGTCAATTTTAAGTAACAATTATTTCTAGAGTGAAACTAATTTCAAATGTAAAACAGTGGTTGTGTTTTATCATTCAAAAGTGAATAAACATGGTCAAAATGCGTTTTTGCTTTTATAATGAAAACGAACATTTAACATTTTATGCTTCTTTTTCATAGTTTCATTCTTAATATTTTGAATTAATACCATTCTTATATACTACTCAAACAAGGTAAATAAAAAATATTGATCAATTATCGTTAAAATAATTTATTAACCAAAAAAAAAATACAGTTACGATACAAATACGTATACTTATTAATCCAACAATACTGTTAAAACTGATAAAATTCAATCAGTTTTATTTTATAAGACAAACATTCACTAAAACTAGTTAATTGTTTTTTTTTTTTAATTTTTTTATTTTAATCTCAATAAAAATAACTATAAAGTTTAATCGATAATTTTGTTAGTTCTATTTAGAAAAAACCAAGTACATAATGAATTAACTTGTTATCGTTCAAAAATGTAAATAACATTGTTAAAATATATTACGAACAGTTTCGAGCAACGATAATTCCTCATGCGACATTGATATATCAACATGTTCTATAACACACAGACAAAAAAGTACTTTACACAATAAATTTAGACAATGAAACAAATTTTCAATTTGTATACATAAATTTATATAAATTAAACTATCATTAAAAAGAAAATTCTACGGGTAACTATCTTAAGTACAAATGTATTGTTCAGAGAGGTAAAGAAAAAGATAAACGCTTGTCAGATGTGTTGTAAGCTACCGGCAGGAGTGGCGTAATTTGACTCTTCACTTTCTGAATGAAAACGACGATGTAACGAGTTCACTCCATTACCAGTCGAATAACCTAAAATTAAAAATATATAAAGAAACAAAAACAATAAAAAATTGAAAGATATTCCGTATATATTGTGCAATACCATTTGATTGTACTGTTGAACAACGGATGATTGGTGATAGATGTTCAGGTGAAGTATATGAAAATGGAGACGATGATGATGAAGTAAAACGATCGTTACTTAATGGAGGCCAATCAAGCATTTTCTGAAGTTCGTGCTCAATTCCGGCGTAGGAATTTGTCCAATTTCTACTCTTGTGAGAACTGCGAAATATCCAGATTTTATATTCATGAGTGCTATTTGTAAATGTTTAACAGTGTGTAAATCTTACCGAGAACTTAAAAATTTGACCAGCAAACGATCACACAGTATTTTCTCATGAATTACTGCCAATGCCAAATTTAATAATCCTAGAGCTAAGATTACGTAAAAGAAATAGTCTGGAGGTATTTTTAGTTCAAATTTGGACCTTAATATTTCAAACGGTGATATACACAAATAAACGGTAAACACTATCATCACTAGTGATATGATAGATAAACACCAGTTTGATTGTAAACCCTGTCTGTATGGTGGTCCCTTGTTAAACACTAGGGCCATAATTATATATTGTAACGCTGATATGCTAAATACGGCATAATTCTCGTAACTTTCTGGTGATTTCAATTCTGGGTTGAACGGCTCGAACCAATTGTTATGTCGAATCGCTATAAAGCTAATCAATTGTACTACAATAGAAATGATCAGTTGTCCAATAAGTGAGGTTAACGGCAATGGTGAGACAAGTGACGTCTCAGGTCTTTGCTTGACCAGGGGCCCTTCATAAGCTGGTGTGCGACTTATGGCGAATGCAAAGAGAGATATGGTAAACAAATCTATGTACAAATACTGAAAATCTGATAGGTTGTTGTCGATGGAGTAGAGCATGATGACTGACACAAATTGTACCAACGAGTAGCCAGCCATAAATTTGAATATGCCGACAGAAGTAACCAAAGCGGCACGACCTTCGCGAATCACCCTTACAACACACTCGACGGACGCTTTACGCGAGGTAAATGGACTGGCTACAGATGATTCTGCTTCACTCAGTGATATGCCAGTGTGTGCTGCTTTTAAAGCACCACAATCATTAGCGCCGTCGCCACACATCGCTATAACATAAATACGTTGTTAAACATTTTAATGTGATATAATCAAATAGATCTATTTTATAACGTTTGTAATTATTACTCACCAACATAGTAACCAATTCCCTGTAACTCTTGGATAAGTTGTTGTTTTTGATCTGGACTCATACGTGAAAATACAGATGCTCTAGTGATGATTTTTGGTACAAGTTCTGGACAGTATTGTCGAAGTAATGCCCATGTTTTTCCAGTCAATGCGAATGTGTACTTTTGAGAACACCTAATTACATAAATACTTCAACGTTAAAATCAATTTATTCTTTTACATACAGACACTTGGGACATACTTGATGGGTGTATTAGCGGTAGTACTTGTAGGACTTAACAATCCAGCTTCTAAAAATTCCATATTGAAATTTACACTATTTCCAGAATTTGAAGATACCATATTGGTATTTAATTTCTATAAAAACGATTTTTCTTTTATACATAATTATATATATAGAAAATTTGAACGTTTGTTTTTATCAAAAAAATTAAACTTACGACTGAATTTGAACTAATTGTCTGATTAATAGCTATATCAGCTGTCGTAAAGTACAAATACGGAGGAACGGTACTACCATGAACAGTAATAACATCTTCTGTTGATAGTACAATGCCACAGTCTCTTGCAACACTGAGAGCTGTTAACATGTTATCTCCAGTGACCATAATAATTCGAATGTTTGCAGACCGTAAAGTGTCTAACACACCAGCACTCTCTGGCTTTAATCGGTTTTCTAGTATAATCAGTCCTAACAATGTCAAATTGCATTCAGCTTGTTCCCTGGTTAATCTCTGTGTTTTTACATAACTCAAATTATTTTTCAACGCCCTGTATCCAGCTGCGATCACACGATATCCCTGTTTTGTGAATCGTTGTAAGACTTGGTCAAAGTCAGACGGAATTGAAATGGGATTACAAAGGCCTAGAATTTTTTCTGGCGCACCCTTAGTATACACATGTGTTGAGTTGGACGATAGGTGTTTAGCTATTACACTCATACATTGCAAACTTGAACTAAATGGAAACTGACGAATAATACCAATTTCTTGTCCAATCTATAAAACATATTACAGTGAAATCGCCAAGTACATAATTATAAAAAAAGTAGAATTTTACTTGTTCAATAGTGGTGAAAGTATTTTTATTTGGTGGACGGACAACAACTGGCATGACTAAATCGAATTGATTGTCTTCACTGGTTTCAGGTTCTTCAAGCAACCATCCAGTTGATTCAAACATTTTTAGGTCCAATGGATCTCCAGACAATTTGCCATCGATGGATGTAATTGAATGACATGTAACCATGGCTGACATGAGCAAATGATCGGACGGCATTGAATTCACATTTTTATAGCAAGGTAGAAATTTTGATGTTGTCACAGGTACTACACCCCACATATCCAAACCATCTTCAGTCAATGTACCAGTCTATAAAATGATAGTGAGATCATATATATTTATATATATAAATATTGCAATACATTTATAAAATAAATAATTAATCGATAACACAGTAATTTGTCGATTAATAACCAATATTTATTTACTTACCTTATCGAAGCAAACACAATTAATCGACCCCGCCACATTTATAGATCTTGGACTAATGCAATATATGTGATGATTTTTCAATCTCATTTGTGCATACATTTGTCCCACAGTCATAGCAGCAGGTAATGCAGGAGGCACTACAACCGTGATGAGATCAAAAGCTTCCAAAAGTATTGACTTAAAATCGACACCTCGAGACACCTTGGAAAACACTGTGTAAACAAATCCTACAGCAGCTATACCTGCTAATACTCGAATGAACTTGTAACTGTCACGTTCAAATTCAAAATCAACTGGCGCCGGATATAGTATTGAACGTACCAGAGAACCTTTACTTGTGTGAAAACCAGTACGCACTACAACAGCGCACACTCGCCCTTCACCATAAAAACGAGTTTGTATAACTGACGTTCCACAATATAATGTATGACGAGCGTGCTCTTTGATATCGTACTTTTGATCTACACTTCCAGGTATTGGAGTCTTAGTTACAGGAACACTTTCACCTAAAAATGAAAACCAAATGTTTGTCAAAATATTTATCTTAAAAAAAAAAACTAAAAATATTTATAAGTAACTCTTGTTTGCATAAAAGCTTAAACAATTTCAACATGTTTTTATTTGAAATTATTGAAAACCTTTGTTTTTATATAATAATAATGAAAAGTGATAACTAACCTGTAAGCATACTTTCATTAACAATGCAATGCCCTGTAAGAAGTACAGCATCACAGTGCATAACACAACCATGGCTAGGGATAACCAAGACATCTCCTGGCACTAACAATTCTGTAGGAACTGTTATCACATTATTCTCTCGTAGCACATTGGCAACATCACTAGAATGCACAGTACTCCTTAGATTTCTTTGATTCCTTCTCGTTTGTATAACAGCAGTGATAATACTGACTAATGATATAACAAATATAGCTGTGGCGTATGATAAATAATCATCAAGATACCAAAGTACAAAAGAAAACATTTCAAATACATAGAACGGATTAAGGACTTCGGTGAAAATTAAAGACCAAATAGTCTGCAATGGTACATCAATTATATTGGGCCCATAAACAGCTCGACGAAGATATTGATCCCGAGCAGATATTCCTCTTTGATCGTGCAATTCATGAGTATCTATGCCACAATCAATTCCAGTTAACAAGTAGAATTCCTTATTGTCCATGTCCCAGATGAATCTGTACTTTTTGAAATCGAATCGTCTAATTTCATCCAGATCTAAGACAATAACAATGACAGTGTTTTTGAATGAGTAGTTTAATACAAATATATTTACTGTTATACACACCTTTGAATATACCACTTGGTGTGCGCACTGACAGTTTTGCTGAATCGCCAAGTGATTTGAGTTCAAAGTACGCCTCTCTGTCCCAGCCATTCACACGGCATGGTTCGCTGTTTGAACACAATACGGATAGACACATTGGTAACAGTATAATCGTCTTGCACTAACTGGATAGGCAACAAACAATAGGCCCACTATTATAACGTCTAGCGATAAGGAGAGTCCTTTTGGTCCTCGGGGAATCCTCTCCTTGGTCGCATTGGAGTGTAAAATCTAAATGAACCACTTACCTTGGCAATAAGGAGGAAGAATTGATAATCTCTATTTCGGCCACATGTTCACTTCTATGATTTTTCTTATATGTTTCCTATAGTGAAAATATCGAAACATTAAATTTTCAATCAACTGATTCAAAAACTACAATACATACCACCACTAAAATTTTTTGGGCCGACTGTAAGGAACATTTGATGTGAGTTGAAAATAACATAAATGTCGGCCACCAATAAAAAACTAAACGAAGAGCACCGCATGTTATCACCGTCACTATCCATGAAATAATTGTGTATCCCATGTGTTGCCGGTATCCATGTAATTCCTGTATATATATAATATTCTCAACGTAAACAAAATTATAATTCATCTGATAAATCTGTATTTATTTGCTCGATAAATATTTTTATTTTATACACAAGTGAATTTATTTTGTAAGAATCAGTTCTATTTACATGTATAATTTAAAAAAGATATTTGTGTACTTAAAAATCAATATTAAAACTGTTATCATTGTATAACATCAATAGATCCTTTTTAACTCGATAATATTTTGAAAATGTATTAACATAGATCACGATGATGTTATTAATTAATTAAATCTAATTTAACCTAATTTTTTTTTATTATTGGAATATACTTTTACATACTAAAATACAAATGTTACTATTTACTTTACTAAAATGACCAATATTTTGAATATGTTAATGTCCAATAAAACACGGAAAAAACAATTGTTAAAACTATTAAGTCCTTCACTCTATTCAGAATTGATATGTATGTCATAAACTAATGATATTTATTCAAATGAAGTTATGGCATGACATCAATAAAATACTTTCATATATACTCGATTTCAATCTATTGTTGATACAATATTATATAAGAATAAATATAAATTTTAAATTGTATTAACTTAATACATATATTGAAAGTAATATAATTTTAATTAAGCCAATACAATATGGTATACATTGTACAAAGAATTTACTGAATATGCGAATTTCAAGTAACCATTTGTCCCTTTTATAACTAAAAATAATTTATTTCTGTACAATTTTTTATTACCTTCTGTTATTAAACATAAGAAATATATTAAAATTTTTAAATGTTTGTTTTTTTTAAAGTCATCCACTATCAATGTCATAAAGGTAAACATATTTTAATTATAAATTATTAATTACAAATTTTACATTCTGTAAGGGTTATATATAAGATCATCAAGTATTGCAAAATGAAAAGTCCTTCAATTACATTATAAAATCTCATTCTATTGTAACTTAACATCTGAACCTTGAAGCTTTAAATTCTAATTTAATAAAATTGACAACATCCTGTGGCATACTTATTTTATATTATTTGCTAATCTAAAAAAGTGAAAATGTAAAAGATCTTTGTGATTTAGATCCAAACACTCAAACATATTATCAATGAGTTATGTTATGTTATATTTGGCCTTATTTTAAATTTAAAATAGATAAATGTATATAGAAATAGACAGGTATTATAATCTAATATTATTATTTTTAATATAAAATGATTTTAACAAATAAAAATTATATTCAAATTATACTCGTTTAATTAATTAAAAACAATTTTATTTAAAAAATACAAATATCTACAATAAAATTAATATAATTTAATAAAATATATAATATATGTATACTAAATTTCATACTCAGTCAATGTTATAATAATTACACCAAGACTAAAACAAATGAAGAGAACACTGACTACATAATCAGCAGCTAGTAAAGTGATGATCTATTACATGCATTAATAAACTGTTAAGATAAGGAAAAATATCCATTCGGAATCCTCGGAATACTCAAAGAGTTATTAGTCACTTAGTTGTATATCATTTTAGACTTGAAATATAATATAAAAAAAATTATAAAATTATATAATAATATAATAATAATTTTATTAAAAAAAACTGGTTATTCTCTATAAGTAAAATGCTTGTTTGTATTTCTTTTAACTAGATTTAGTAAACTTTTTCTAATATATTCTTATTTAAATTACTTTAAAAATAACATTCGTAAATTATAACACTTGCCTTCAATTTTCATTATATTGATGAAATTTTGGGAGTAAATATTAGCTCATTCTACCTAAATGTTTGAATGTATACATATATATTTATACATTGTAAAACCAATCCATCCTTATTCCATTTAAAATGTAATTAAATATTAAAATGTATAATAATTATACTACATAATATATATGTAAATGCACATATATTTTCCCCAATATGTATTAACTTTTCAATTTACTTTAATATAATATCTTCTATTAATTAACACAATAAAATAAATACAATTTAATGTAATATATATATATATATATTAATTTGACGTATTTAATATATAAAATATTATTTAATTTCAATTAATTTTAAAAGCAATATTAATATCATTAAACATAAATTTTAATTAATAAAATATGGATTTACAATAATTAGTTACCATAACTTCCAAGAATTATTAAATTATATTTAATGATTGTTGAAATTAATAATGTAAAATTATAAAATGAAAAATATTACGCAATTGAAATTGAAAATAAATTCATTAACTGAAATTATTTTAACTTAGTTAATTATGTTCAATTAATGAGAATTGATTATTATTAATAGAATGTTTATAAATTACAATAAAATACTAACCAATTGTTCTTCAGTACCAATGATGTCAACATAATCAACAGATGGGTCATTGAAATTAGAATCTTCTTTAATTGACCCTGAAAAACAAATTTAAACATAGTTCAAACATATTTTGAATTGAAAGTTAATAAACATAACACTAACGTACCAATATTATCGTTGAACATTATTTATGAAACGTATGCTAATGAATACACAATAATATGTAATACATAAACATATACGCAATTAAAATATTTATGTGTATATATACGTGTCAAGAGTGAAAAATTAATCTTATGGAAATAAAAGTATTGTTATTTGAAGAGACTCAATTGATAAATAAATAATAAAGTTATATTTTAAAACAATGCTATGCATAAAAAATGAAGAATAGTAAAATGTAAATCTCATTAAATGTCAACAATTTAATTCCTACCTGTGAGGTTATGTCTTAAAATCAATTTCCTAAATCAAAACTTCCTATCATAATTATAAATAAATAAAAATAATTTATTTGCAATATAATATTAATAATTTCTAACAGCTAAAATTGCCACGAGTATAAAATATATATATATATAGTGAAATAAGTAAACTAACAAGTTTTTTTAAATAATACAAAACATCGTTCTACCTTTATCTAGAACTACATGTAAGCAACAAACTATTTAAACCTGGATTTTTATTAAACTAATATAATGTAGACAGAGAGGGGAGCACGAAGGTAGCATACTAATGTGCCCTCCTTAAAAAAAACTGTTTATTTTACTGGTTAACTCGTTAATATACAAATACACCATCATACTAGCTACATAATTATGATTGTTTTTAACTATCAAAATTGTTTTTAAATATGTAATAGATTACGTTTTAAATGAATCCTAATTTATTTATATTTTTATAACAATGCTTTATATGAAAAAGTTGGTTTAAATGTAGAAAATATAAAAATAAATTATATTGTCGACTGGTTTAGGACATATAAAAAAGGAATGAATTAAAAATGTTAACAAGTTGGTTATCAATTTCACTTATGAAATCCAGTACCCAATAAAAATACTACTATTTGTAATGACATTTTAACAGTATCATAAAGCATAATTGTTATAATATACTTTTAATTGCTGTATTCTAAATTATTAAGTAAAAATGAAGTGAAATCAATAGTAACTTTCTATTATATTTACTCTTCTAGCTATGACTCATATTTATTATGATAAATAGGTATCACATGTGAACCAAATATTTGATGCCTTTGACAAAATATAAACTTCAATAGGTATAATGTATTTTCCACAAACGAAAATTTGTAATAATTTAAAAAAAATACAATTTATATAATATTTAAAATTAATAAGATTTTAAACATAGGTTACTTACAACAGAATAATGATTAAACTATAAACTATAGAAATATGGTAATTTACTTTAAGTTATATGTATTTTCAGTTGAATAATAAATACAATAGTATATTGAATTATATATGTATTTACAATTTATTTTTTAATCAATATGAATATGAATATTCTTATAAATATATAAGTACAGTATAAATTATTAGAATATTATATATATATATATATATATAATAAATTCTAACTGTTCGATAAAACTATTATAAAACCTACATATAGTACACTAAGCAAAATACAAAACCTGAGAATCATGTTAAATTGTTTTTAAACATCACGTTTTTGAATATAATTGGGATTTATTTGAACTTACACATATTTTGTTTTTTTTTTATTAGAACTTTGTATAAAACACAATTAGTTACAACAATTACACAAAAACATTATTAAAGTTAAAAATAATTATATAACAAAATTAGCTTGCTTAATGAAACAGATGATGAAAAAAATGATGGGAAGTAATCAAGAGGGTAGAATGGACGCAGTAAAGGAACGTTATATTTAATTTTTAATAATTTAATAATAATAATAATAATAATAATAACCTAATAATTTTTATTTTATAATTAAAAAGGCGAACTTTATTTGTTGTGACCCTAAGAAAAGGCATTAGAAAAAGATGTGTAGAATATCACAGAGTCTAGGGTATGGAGAGTACAAAAAGGAGAGCTATTAAAGGATAATTTAAAGGAGTGATAAGGAAAATGGGTATGACTCAATCTAAGAATGAAGAAGGAGCAAATTGTTTTTCTATTGAGTTTGAGTTTTTGGAATCATGGTTGATTAGGAATTGTATGTGCAATATTTCTATACCATTTGGTATATTTTGGATTAATTCTATAATTTGTATAAGCGAAGATTTTAAAATGATATTTAAAGTGAAGATAATTAGTATAACTATAACCAAAAATTATTTGTAGAGAATCATGATAAACAAAATTTATTTTTTACTGATCAAACCATAAGTATGAATATATTTAACATTATTTAGAAAGAATGCCATTAAGTTTTTTTAAGTATTTAAAAGTAACTAAATATATTATATTGTTTGGGTATTGGCTCTTGATAGTAGATCAATAAAATTATATAAATGTTGATCTGTATAATTTCATAAAATTTCACGCAACACAACTGTTGTTATATAGTTATCATAGTCATGATCCGCTATATAGTTAAGTTAATCACCAGTAAATCACCATTATAACTAGTATTTACATTTGCATAATATGATAAATCACCCGTTACATGAATGCCGCATGTAATATACATAAATAGTTTTTTATTCTATTCTATATATTTTATCAGGTTTAAGTAAGTAATTTGATGAAATAGTACTGAATATTATAAACTACTGAACTAAATTTATAATATAAATAATTTGTTTCTGAGTAAGAGGTACAGATAATCTAAATTAATTAATTTTAAATGAGTATATTGATATCCAAAATTTAATTTATATAATAAAAGAACTTAAAAAACTTAATATACTAAAATATTCTCATGCCTATATTACTACAATATAAAAGAAATTACTATCTAAGTAATTATCAGATAAATATACACAGAATTCTAATGTTTGTTAATAGCTAAAAATGTAATCATATATTTATTTATCAAATAGTAAATACTATAAACAATAATTAAATGACAAATCAAAGGATAATAAATATATGTTTACCATTTAACCCAGATGTACTCAATTATTATAATTTATTTCTTTATCATTTATTTAAATGCCAAATTAATTTATAATAAGACATTATCTTCGTAATATAATTAAAAAAGTTAAATAATAACACAAATTAAATATAATACTAACATATGTAATTAACAAAACTAATCAAACAAAATATAAATAGTATATATTATAAAGTGGAAACTAAAAGAATTTATGAAAAACATATAGGTATTAAACTAAAAATGGCAATCTTTTTAGTTACAGCTCTAAATAAATTATTAACAAGATCATAATTTTGTATAAAGTTATTTTATAAATTGGATTAAACCATATTAATAATAATTAAATTTTAATTAAAAATATATTAGTAGGTACAATAAAAAATACCTATTATTACTAATTTTTTTGACCAAGAACATTTTCCTTTACATTTTTTTACAATCACTTTTGTTTAAACTTTTATTATGTTTAATTAAGAAATATTAAATTTAACATCATGAAAATCATCTATAATTTACTAATGCAACGCATTTCAGATTATTATTTTTAGCAAATATAACATTATATTATATTTGTAAATGTTTAAAATAAAATTTATTTTTAAATATTCAAAAAAAAATCAATTAAATATATTATACAAGTAATAGATTATATATTATATAGTATTTAATTATATATATTTATTGATTAGGAAGTTATTGTATTTAAAATAGCACGAGTGTTTAAAGGAATTATTTTTCTGTGTATTATATAATTGAATACAATTTATTATATATTATTATAAAATATAATAAATAAATAAATAAATACTTATTTAGAAATTAAATAGATAACTAAAAAGTAAATAAACAGAGATTATGATTCTCAATCAAAAATAATAAAATACCTATTTTAAGGATTTAAGACTAGATATTCTTAAAAAGTAATTATAGATATGTTAACCATTTACATGAATTATAATAAAAATTCAAAAAATATATATGGCAGGAATATACTTTAAAAACTTATATTAAATTAATAATACAGAAACATTTCCCTAAGTAGTTTAGATTTAATATGACAATGTATAGAAATATTACTGTTAAATAACAAAATAGCATATGTACTTATCTACTTATTTTATAGTGTTACACATCTCTTTCAAAAGCAAAATTAAAAAGTAATATTTATTCAATTCTTTGAGAAAATTTTTTTATGCGATGAGGTTAAAATTTAATAGTTTTATAATAATTAAGTAATTTTGTTTTAACTTTATCTACCTTTAAAGATTATTATTATTTATGGAATTATTACTATACAAAGTTATGGGTAAAGCTGTAAAAATTAATAAAATTACACAATAGATTTAACAAAAATTAATACTCAAATTTCATTTTTATGATTAATATAATTAATAAAATTTAAATGTTCCTACAAGTTAATATACTTTATATTTATATCTACTAAGGTACTGATAAATATTAATCAACATTTGTTGATATAGGTTCTATGTGGATATAAGTATTTAAATTATATTCATACAGATCTAAAGCAAAATAATTAAAAGACATACTTATAATAATAAAATATTAATACAATTATTATGTACAACACTAAACTTTTAACTGGGTATCAGGATAAAATAATCGTTTGTCATTTAACTAGAATAGAATAAAATATTTAGTCCGTGATTGTATGGAAAATATTACGAATAACGTTAAAACGTTTTTTCAAGTACATAAGAGAATAAAGAAACCATTGTGCTAACACTACGTTATTTGACAAATTAAATACTCACTGCGAAGTGGTGTACGAACTGGGTCGTCTGAGGGGTTAACTTTTTTGTGGCTAGCTCCGTGTAAGTGGACAAGACGGCTAAACCTAGCCACAATGTCAGTCATTATCACCTGGGTCGTTTACGTCGCTTGAGGTATGTGGTTGGGGGGCGTCATTCGCCAGGATCACATTTGTTGCGCCAAGACCTAACAGTTGCCCCGCCACAATTGCTGCTGTATCTCACGTCTGCGGCGGGTTCACATATCCAATCGTCGATTTGAATGTCCAGCATGATGAGCGAACAGAACCAAACGCTTGACGTCACAGGACTGTTAGAGTCCCGCAACACATTCGGTCGTCACAGAAAACTTACTACTAGCAGTTTCGTTTCGGTGTCGCGATACTAGAACGCGAATGCACCACCACCTCCACTACTACTACTATTACTACCACCACTACCGCAACTACACCTTTTAACGTGACGAGAAGAAACGTTGATACTGTCGAATGGAGCAAAAACGTAATTTTTGCTAACGTTTTTGCTCGTACGAAAAAACCAGATGTTACGGAAAATACTTTCTAGAGGACGAGACAAAAATACTGCAAGGAAAATGAAACGAACAAAAAACGGCGGACACGAACACGCGCACGAAACGTGAATATTAGCAACGATGCAACCGTTACACCACCGAACGGAACGAGACGATTTTTTGGTCAACTATGGTCGGCGGCGTGAGTTCCTTACCCTTCAGCGACACGAAACGGATTTACGGTGGTAGTGATGGTGGTGGTGGGGCGGACGGATAGGCGACCGAGAAAATGCGCGACTGCGCGAGTTTGGAAACAGCATGCGATTACCGTCAGAGACCGCTAGTACCGCCAATCTTCGTTTTTTTTTCGCCTTCGAACAATTCGCACGAGGAAGCCTTTCCCCGTACGTCGTTGCCGGCTGGTATTGCTTTCGTCGTCGTGACGACAAATTTTTTGTCAGAACACATTTCCTCCCTGCCATCCCATCGACCACGAGACCGTCTACGACTACCTTATCACACAACACACACGCATGCCGCATGGTATCGTACGCACGCGTGTGTTATGTGTGAATGTCATTGATAGTGAAAACGATAATGGATGCCTAAAAAACGAATAAATCGTGTTCAGAATTTGATTGTAATATAAAAAAGAATTCGTGGGCGTAATACCGTTTTATCGTGAACGAATTATTCGAAAATACAACCGTGGTACTTTTAAGACGACACACAGAGTAGAACGTGATAATTACTACGTAACCAAAGTTCGGAGCGTCGTATTGGTTTTGAAAATAATTTTCTCGAAAATAATTAGTATCGTGGATATACGATAATTGAATGGGATAAGTGGATAATTGAATTCCAACGTGGTTTTACATGATCGCGACTACAACATGTTGTAATAGTTTAGAGTAAATTTATTTATTATACACGCCAAAAACGAAAAAAATAAAAAACCGTTACAATACCAAACAGTTTTACCGAGTAAATTATACATTTTAACGTTTACGACAAAAAACGCAAAAGTTTAAATGTAATATGCAATATCGGTTACCCGATCGAAATACGCGAAATCTTAACTACGACAATTGCGTTAACACAAATATAAAATAAAACGGACGATTAAAACGTATGAAATTTTTCACTCCATTCAATAAGCTAAGTACATAATTAAGTATTCAAAAATACCGTGATGTAGACATTCTACGATTATACAAAATAAGCGTGAGAGCGCACGTGCATGTTATTGTCTAACTTTTATGGTTATGGATTCTTAAAATATGAATACCATTAATTACGTAAATGACTCACGTAAATAACATAACTGAACAAACATCACTGGAGTAATATTATTATTTACAGTTTAAACTATACGGCGTACAATTGTATTATAACCCACGTTGTTAGGAGTATTAATCGAGTCAACTACCTTTTGAATAATACTTCAAATTTCACTGGCTATCGTAATACGTGGGTAATGGTATATAAATTATTTATTTATGCATAATACGTACGTAGATATTATTCGTAACCAAAAATTGACGTATTTTAAACGTATTACAATAAAACATATTTTCACGGTCTGTTTTAGTTCACAGAAAAAAAATTACGCCTTCGTAATTCGGATCTATTATTATACATGAACGTTTAATATTTTCACATATCACGTTCTTAATACGTCTGTCCTATTCATAGTTTATATATAATGTAATTAATTATTGTGTATGCTTATCTATGAACCAAATTATGTTCTAATCACGAAGAGTTAAATAATAAGTAATAACTATATTAATCATTGTCTATACTGTTATGTATTAAAGCAAAAATAATTGCGTAAATTAAACTTCGATATGTTTGAATTAATCGGTAAATATTTACGTTTCGAACGAGACGTCCAGCATAATTTCATTTATTCGATATTTCTTACACTTTTTATGGCCTTAAATTGATACGCTTTTGTGCTTAAAAATTACGTCATCGTGGTATATATTATACGAACTAAGATAATCTTCGTTCAATAGCGTAGACGCGTAATATTGTGAAATAAAATTTGTTTCGTCAATTTTGCGTTTTTGTCTAATATTATCTTCTTCGTCGTATTATACCCGTGAAAAATGAACACGATGACAACTGTATTGTGTATGTACCTACGTTTATTTTAAAAGTGAGGGGATATTAGAATTTGTATTACTCATCACTTTGAAATGAGCACATTGCACACGTCATTGATACTTTTAAAAAATCAAGTACCAAGTTTATGGTCGGCATAATTATATTAAATTATCAAGTCATCGGTATTTTTAACGATAGAAAATAAATCATTTTAGTTATCATATCCGTAACATTACGGCATTAAATACCATAAAGAGTATGAACATTTGTATCGATTAATAATAATACGTATTATTAACTCGATATATTTGAAAATTTAAACAACATTTTCTATTTTAACAACTAAAACGTAAAATATTACAACTTTGCAATTTTCATTTAACGAATAAACTATAGGTATAATTTATTAGTTATTTTATTTTGTTGTTTTGATATTATTATTTTATCGTTGAAACACATCTTACTTTATTATACGCAGTTTAACTGCGTTCGTTGACGAAACCCATATAACGCGATGCAATATTATATGTAAGAATAATGTACATGTTGAACGTTAATACCTATATAGAATTTTTATGTTTGGAAAACATTTTATTACTAAGGTAATCAAGTAATACAATTCTAATCTATACAACGTGGTCCTTAGTCATAGAAATAATTTTATTTTTAAAATATCGTTATCATTACCAACCTAATCATCACACATATACTACGAACCTTTATTTAGGGCCAGTTGTCACGACATCGCTATAGATGAAAAGGAGAAGTAACGTTTTGCCGTTATATTTTATTTTAAAGCTGATTTCGGCTCTCAAATGATTTCAATTCCTTTAAAATTCCAACTATAATTGCAAGCGATATGCATTTTAAACGAAAATTTCAATAAAAAGAATAGAAAATGGTAATTTCACTATAGCACGACTACTCATTTGACTTGGTTGTGCTCCAATTTTTGACCTAGTAACAAGTTTTTACTTTAAATCATTCATCATAATCGCCCGATTTAACACCAACAGATTATTTACTGTTTCCAAAACTCTAATATCGGTTAAAGAAAATAGCTATCACATAGTTTCGGACATTCAACATGTTCAAATTTTATTCAATAAATATTATTGATCTAGGGGTAAATATTAATGTGCTCCCCCTTGTCGTTACCGTAAAAAAAAAAATTATTTATCTGAAGTAGTTATTTTGATTTTCGTAATGAAGTAATATGTGTCATCCACACAGTTTCTTTGTATAGGAGTCCATTTTTATTTTCTCAATTAAAAACAAACGATTTTCATAATATTTTTTTACACCGTTGTTTTCAAATCGTTGGGATTTATTTGGATTTTGATAAAAAAATTCCTTGTGGGAATTAAATTGCATTTGTTTCGCTATTTTTTAGGTATAATGATTTGAAAATTAACTATAAAATAATATAATATAGTAGGTAAATTAATGTTTACATAAACAATACATAAATAAAACTTAAAATATGTGATAGTCTAGAATCACAGAAAATAATAACCGAAAAAAATGCTCAATTTTGATCATTTTTTATCTTATACAGAATTTCCGGGAATAAATAATGTCGGTTTTTATTGTTGACAATTCTTCATATAATTTATTTGATATTAACGTTGTACCTGAGCTGTATAAATATACCGTTTGAAATTGTGAAAAAATATACAAATATTAAATAGCTAAACATATTATTTATTATCATTCAGATACCCGTAAATAACGAATTTGAATTATGATTTTACGAAATAATTTTTACTTAAATACCTACTCGCAAAAAATAGCAATCACAATAAATTATAATACCTACCTATTTTGTATGAATGTACCAACATTATTCATAAAATACTTATCGAACACTGCACAGTCTGTATTCCAAATATTTAAGAATTACATTCGTCGATTATATATGTAAACATATTAGAAATCTTTAATGTGAACATTTGGGACAGGATGGTTAAATATTATTATTATTAAAATAAAAATGTTTAGTTTACTGGATAATATTCGATATGCGAGATAACCGAAATATTTTTGCACGACTGTATTTTTTAATATTCAACGTTCAACATTTTAATGATGCATTTTTCAATTTTATAATCCATTTTATAAAGAATACAAATTTTTAATTTAATAAATTATAATAATTATTTTTTGCTTGAGCAACCAAATGCGTTTAAAAATTATTTAATACGCTGATATTCATTATTAAGAAAGAGTTTAAAAAGTAAACTTGAGTAGAATATTTTAAAATGTTTACTGATTAAGTGTTTTTAAATCCGAATAGCTTATTTGGAATACTAATTTAATAAAATTTACGATTGAATAACGTGTAGATACGAAATGAAATTATTTAAAAATAATAATTAATAAGAATAAATCAGATTAAAAAAATGCCTAATACTAAACCCTATTTAACACGTGTACCTAGTAAACTTATAAAGTACGGTAGTTCGTCAAATACAGAAAGTAATTGATATTTACGCGTGACGTTAGTGTAGCATACGCAAGCACATTTGCATGTAGTATATATATATATATATAAATTCATAAATATTGTTAATATTTACATATTTTCCAACGACTATTATTTATGTTATCAATATATGTTCAACAGCTATTATGGAAAATAATTAAACATGTTGGACGTAAGTAAAAATGTTTACATTTCATTTTTCTTATCCATACAAGTACGTTGTAAATATAATAAATACAAATGACTAAACATTGAGCCATTGAACAGTAAAAAGTAAAATATATACCTACACCTAGATATATATTTGAAATATTAAATCGTTCAAAACATCATAGACACACGAAGATAATTATACAGATTTTGAGTCTTTATATTTAAACGCTATTAAATATTACCAGTATTAACGAACGACATATCTTTAGAAATCTATTATATATATATATATATATATAATATATAATATATTATATTACGATTTATAATTATTTAAAAAAAATTATTTTCCATAATTCTCAACATTCGATTTTCTAATTAATTATCCCGATTATATGTATTAACTATTATACATTTAACTACACACAATTCATTTTCTGGTACATAATATACAACGAGTTGGTGTCCAAAACTCGAAAGTGTTTTATATGTAGCTATTATTAAAATAAAAAGAACTTTGAAATAATTTTCAACAAATATAACTTTTTTAATTTAAGATAAAAAAGGTTTTACGTAACTTGGAATAATGATTATAGATTGATGTTTATTTATGTGAACAAAAGAAACAAAAACAAAAAATCAAATTAACAATGATTATATAATTACATAATAATAACTTCGTTGGCCGATTCTTATATAAAATATGTATTACCAACTCATAAATTGTTCCCACTTCCCAATGACGTTTTGAGAGAGCATTATGTGTATGTATTTATATATATATATATATTTCAGTAAGGCACATATTTTTTTACCAAAAATTTATTTTTCTTTTTTTATTTCAGTTTGATTGAATATAAACTGGTCGGGAAACGAGTTTGTTTAGGGTACCTGTGTCAGTACAATATGTTTAATCGATTAGGTACCTCATTTGAACAATTAAATACCATTATTATTGAAGGTATTTAATATATATATATCTTTGGAATGGTGGATGTATTTAAAATTTGTCTAATGTTCATATATACGTTTTGGTCTATGAGAACGTCAACATATATTTTAAATGTTATTACAACAAATATATATGAATATTATGTTTTACTTAGCAGCGACGCTTACGTAAACATAATATAAGTATATATATTGTATTGTGATATATGAAGACGTATAACGTGCAATTCCTTAATTAAGTTAACTTAATTAAACACTTTTCCAATTTCATATTATAAATGAAAATATATATTTAAATTTATAAGCTACAAAATTGACAATAATATTTAAACCAATGTTCATCATTCACATAAAATATACGTTGAATATGTTCCTTAAAAATAATAATAAAAATATTCGTTAAAATTTAAATATATATTTTTAATTAGTATATAGGTACTTATAAACGTTGGCACAATAACCGAATGAGTTTTAATGACTGTAAGATGTTAAACAATTATAATATAATGGTGGATATTACGTTTTTAATTATATTTATTTTTACGTATTATATTTGAATAGATTTTTGGGTTTTGCGATTTAAAAATGTAAGACTTGAAATTAAATTATATATTTGAACTGTATACGTATATTTAGAATATACAAAAATGTCAAACAATATTTTTAAAACTCATGTTTAACGTTTAAATTTTTTGTTTGGTTGTTGTTTTTAAATAATTAATAATTCAACACTATATTTACGTAAACAATGAACTATTACGTAAATGAGCTGCATAATAGGTGGGCTCAATATCTTGTGTCTTTATATATGTAGGAACTTTTTTATTTCTATCGTATAGTATATATTCCAATGAAAAATAACGAAATATAAATAAATATACTGAACGTTTTGTTTTATGGGTCTTAACTGTTTAAAAAATGTAAAGTGCTGTTAAATTAATTGTAAACGAACTACCATAATACTTTCAACTGTAAATTGAAGGATATTTTCAGTACTTGTTTGATTGGATCAAATATCTCAGATTTCTTTGAAATATTCTATGAGATAACGCACGATGGAATTTTGTAGTTTTTACACAGAATATTTGACTTGAACAGAATTTTCAGAGGTCTGAAGATGTGATTAAGTACTTTAGTACTTAATCACGTCTTCATTTTAATAATTGTAGCACATTATAGGCATCTAATTTAGTTACTTTGTAATGTTAAGTTTATTGAAAATAGTTTTGTTGTCAATTGTTGCGGTCGTACTATTTATCAGATTTTGTTTAACAATCGATTGCACTGTAAAAAATCGAGCAAGGTATAAAAATTTAAAAGCAGTGCTAACCAAAATAAATTAATTGAAAGTTTTAATATACATACATATATATATTTGATTAGGTTCTTGAATAATTGTGCAATATTTATATTTCAAAATTGAATTTTTTAAGTTTAAAATAGTTATAATTAGTTATATTTTTAACGATTAAACAATGTATTTAGCAATTATAACTAAAATATTAATGTAGCACCAAGTATAATATTTAATATAAAAAAAGAAGTGTAAAATGGTAAAATATGATATAATTTTGATTCATTTTTTTCGGTTAATGAACCCTAAAGGTCTCGGCTTCATTTTTTATATTGCGTCTTAGTTATTTGAGACAGTTTGAAAATTAGATATTGATGTATTCTATTATTATTTTGGGCGTATATATAGATACTAGAACTGCAGGTGTCATCAGTCATCAGTTTGAATACAATGCTAAGTTGCAAGAATTAATTAATTTCATATTGTGTGATATATGTATATATCACATAAACGGAGAGAAATTAATCGAATTATTAATACGTTAATGTTTCGAATGAGTATATAGAACACCAAAAAGTATTTTATGCTAATTAAAATGTTAAATCAATAGGTAAAATTTTAATTTTAATAAATAGTATATATATAAAATATTGATCAAATAGGTTAACCTTCTCCTATATATAGGACTTTTCTAAATATTATGTTAAGTTAATGACATTTGTATAAAATATTCTTACAATATTTTGTATGTTTATATCCAAACATATGAAGTTTCTTTCACCAAATCGAGTTAATTTATACTATACACGGTATAACTCGTTTAAGTTCATCATTCGTTAACAAATTTTACACGAAAAGAATTAAGAGTGTTCACGATAATTATCTCATCAATATGACATATGAATATTTTTTTTATTTGTCATTTATTTTGTGGTCTATGAACACATTATTTCTTTAAATAATTTTACGTATTGATAATTAAGTATTTTATCTTAGCTGTTGAAGGTCATTCGAAATTTTAGCTTAATATTCATTACATCTAATTTTTGGATAAAAAACGAAATTCCTCCAGTAACATTAAATAGACATATATATATATAGGTACTTGTAATCAATATACATACTACACGCTTTTAATTATATTATTTAAATCGATTAAATAATGTAAATTATATACATTATCTATTAATTATTAATTGTTTAATTGTTTGTATCCTGTAATTATGGTGCAATTACGAGTAAAAAACGTTTTATCATTAATATAAATAGAATAATATAATATGTATTTTTTTTAAATAATTAATATAGCAGAAATACTTGATAACCATTCTGTTTATCAATTACATCATTTAACGTATCATATATGTATGTATACATTATTAAATATTTATACAAAACAAAGGAAAATAGGAAATAAGGAAATATTCTTTGAATATTTCGATATAATTATTTTGTTAAACAATTCACATTATAATACGTAGGTACTTATAATTTACATATCATAAATACCCAAAATATAAGGATAATTTGTATATAATATATCACCAAAAATTATAGTTTTGTACTAAATTATAACCTAAAGTGAATAAAGTATATTATAATGTGTGAGTACGACATGACATATTGTATAATTGTATAGGTCATGTATATCACATAATGTACACTAAACGCACCTTATCTATGTGTAATACAATATATTGTTTTTGTAATAATATATAATAATTATTGTAATTATGTTAATTGTTGAGTTTAAAGCACGTACATATGTTCAAAAATACAATACATACGATTTAGACATTCTTGTGATATTGATAATATTTTTTACTAAATTTTTTAAACAGTCATAATATTTTATGTTATATGAATTAATTACTTTATTATTTATGAAATATGAACTGAATCTAATTATATTACCACGGGATACTTATAAATATAAAATTATAAGGATTATGTTTAGAGACAATTTTATTTTAAAAACATTAGAAATTCCGTGAATTAAAATAAAACAGTTCTTATATTGATTATGATATACGTATATACTGTTTAAATTATGTCGTAGTAATTTGCATGGCATTATTGTACGTTATATGACGTATTATACTGAGAAATATATTATCTCGAAAATTAATTAAGCAGAAATAAAATACAAAATAAAAATAAAATGTATTTAATTAGTAAAGCAGTTAAATACGTAACAATAAAGATAAAATTTAAAAAAAATTAAATTTAACGCTTATACAATTTTATAAATTTAGTGTTTGTCATACGAGCATGACTTGTATTTTATAATTTACCGATTAGAATATAATATATACAGTCAGTAGTAATACACCTTTTTACATTTGTATTATTTGATCAACTGTATTTTAAGTAGTATTATTTAACGTTCACATATTCACTAATGAACGTAAAAATGTTATTCCATCGTGACAATAATCAATGAAATAATAATATTTTCTACACAATAGTATAAAGATGGTTAAAGGAATTATAATAACCGACCAAAAAACTTAACGAACATTAAATATTCAACATTTAATTAATAAAAAAGAACATTTTATTTCTATTAAAATGTGCGTAATTATAAAATACTCGGATTATACCGCAATAATGCTGTAAACGTATACTACATTATTGCGATTAATTAACAAAAAAATATTAAATCAAATACGCTTATAATTTAACTTAAAAGTTAAAATGGACGTATTTTTATTAATCTTATAGAGAATTGAAAACAAGTTGTTGATTGGGATTGAGTGTGATATGAGGACTGTGGGTGTACGCTTGAATGATGTGGGAGATAGAGTTAAGTGGAGGTTAGGATCAAGGTGGCCGACCCCAAATAGCTGGGAGAATAAGGCGAGGAAGAAGAGAATTGAAAACAAATTTTTATTTTTTGACGTGTAGTAAGCGATAACATTATCGATTTGGTATTCACTCAGCCATGGTAGGCTTTAAATAGACCAGACCAATTCAATCATGTCGATCGATCATTCTTCTGACGTGTTTCTGTGTAGCGTTGTTGTTGGGGGGTAAGTTTTTTTTGTAAACAATTCATCGGTTGGTCACGAGAGTGGCGGGATACCGATCACTTCATTTACTTTATTCAATAAACTTTATTTGTGGTCATTTGACATAGTTGTGTGTTTTTTTTTATTATTCTGTCCGTGTTTCTTTTTATAATAGTGAAAGATTGCCTAAAGACGTAAATGTAAAGTCCATTTATATTTTCGAAACCTGTGGTATGTGTAAAATTACAATAATAAATACGAAATTATAAATCTATAAGCTAATATATTAGTAACAATATATTAGTAATAATTAGTGTAATTATGAAATATATTAGCGTCTATTAATATTTAAATAAATTAATTATTAGTATAAAATATGAATTTAATAATATCATTCTGGCGCTTTATTTACGGTCCATGAGTATTATTATAAATGTCTACTAATTATAATTAAATTGTACGTCAATTAAACAATGAATTCATTTGTTTCTGGCGATAATGTTTTGATTTATTATCTATATATAATTTATATTTTATAATTACTACATTAATTGGATAGTTAAACAATCATTCAGTTATCGTGATTTACGTTGTAATTTATGTTACTTATTAGGAAATAGATAATATATAGACCGGAATTAGACTAATTGTAGTATTATTGGTAACGATAAGTTTTATTAATTTAGGTGCCTCATAATCATATCTTTTTGTATTGAATGACCAAAATCGATTTGACTCGTAATAGTCGATTATTTAAAACTCAATATGATTAAAATTGAATTAATTTTCGATTTTTCTCTTTAACCTGTGTACAATCGTCGCATGCACGATCTCGGTATAGTATGTACACTTTTCTAAGGTAGTTTCACGGGTACTATAAGCGACAACGTAAATTAAATATAAATGTGTCAGCGGTATCTATACTACTAATCTTAAATCGCGAAATATAAATATAACTTACATATACACTAGGTACTTTATAGTTTAGCATTTGTCGTTATGTACATCATACCGTGGTCACGTGGCCAATGTTATTGCCTTTATTTATATTTCTAAATTTATATTCCACGAAAATATTTGGTTCGGGCAATTCGTAAGTTCATGTCGCGTCAGCGAAGTCACAGACGGGACGTCCCCTACTCTCTGTACGTGAAATAGAAACGTACGTTGCGTATTAAATATAGCGTGTTACGCCTAAACACCTTTAACGGCCTACGACACGGAAACACAAAGGAAGGTTGGCCGTCGATGTCTATGGACGGAAAAAAGTATCGAAGGCATTGAACGGTGGCCTTTCGGAAACTTCGTAGAATTTCGTTTCGTGGGAGTTCCTAACGTAAGGTTGGCTACACCGATTGAACGAGTATTCGAATACACGATTGTTCCGTGACAATTGGAAAACAATGTGTTTGAGAAAAACTTGTAGCCGAATGTTATTTACGCGTCGAATATTACTGTTAGTTATTATTTATTTATTCAATTTGTTATTGTTATCGTATTGCATTTCATATCATTATACAAATTACGAAAATTAAGAGCTATAGCGCAATTACATATTGTAGGTGGATAACGTAATTGTTCGGCCTGTAAAATGAACGGGCCACGACGATCAATAACATCGTGTGAAAAAAACTAACTCATTAACTTCTTTATTACGTGGGTTTTAGTAGTTACGGATACGACGTAGTCTGTGATAATTTAATCGTGAGACACTTCTAGGAGCGTCTAAATCGCAGAACAAGGAGAGTACGTACCTGAACAATACAAGAAATAAACGTACCGTCATCGTATCAAACATTGTAATTCGTAAAGTTAACGAATAATAACGTAAAAGTCAAAAAATGTTTTTATCTATTGAAACTAAAATAAATTGTAATTGCCTAAAAGGTACATTATTGATATACAATAACGTTGAATTATAATTCGAAATTACCGCCGTTAATACGAAGCTATATTTTGGTTGTGAAATATTTTAACCGACAGAGTGCACCAGTGAAGTTGTTTCTTAGTCTATAGTTACAGCCTATCATTGTCAAAAATGTAGTATTGGAAAATATTTGTTTCTGAGTAATTTGCGTTATTCAATACCTAGTGCAATCGTGTTTCGCTACGATTTTATTTGAAATAATCTTTGTGTCGCTCCAATTTAGTTTCGACCTATCAACCTTTTTTTCAGAATTGATGAAGGAGATAAGACGAGAAAAAAGCGGAACCACCAGAATTTGTTACAAATAAATCTGTAGGTGTTTATTTATTATCTAATTAAAATATGTCTTTAATAAATTCGTGTACACAATAAGTCGATAAAAAGTGATGTCAAAAAGATCGTTTGATGACGACGACGAACAAATGCTGATAATAATTTCGATTGAAAACTAACTTCAAATTTTAATTGAGAGTGGCACTATTGGGTGGTTGTTTTCCATTAAATGCTCACGTAGTTTTTATGATTTTATAATATAATATTATTAGTCAGAATCGGTATTGCATTTGGTTTGAAAATTATAATTATTTTATAATTGAAAAATTATTAACAACTTATAGCAATATACCGCATAGTCAACTTATGAAATAGACACCTGTTACCATTTACAATATTTAAAAAAGACCGGTGTTTGCAAAAATTTTCACTAGTTGCGAATAAAAGCGTAAGTTATTGTATATAATTGTGGTTGCCGTAACTGTGGTCGTGGTTAATCTACAGTGACGTCATAATCAATTTACGTTGTTTTGATGGTGATTGGCTGTAAAATAAAATGTTCATGTATGAATAACTAATGATAACCGGTTTTCCTCCATTCATTGCCTAGTACTTTTTCCAAATAATGTGAACGCGTGACAAACGTTTGTTGTTCTTATGTATTTTGTTAAAGTGATGTTCTAAATCGTATTGCGTGCATATAACGGAGTAATTGAAATTTCGTAGTGAATTGTAAGTATTTTAATTATCAAATTAGTTCATCGTTTTTAATTTTAATTTTATTAATATGATGGGTCATATTCATCATCTCCCTTGCCTTTATCCCAACTATTTGGAGTCTGCCACCTTCGTCCTAAATCTCCATTTGGCCACATCCTCCACGCACACATCAGCAATTCTCATATCCTCAATTATATTCAACCACTTCTTTGGTCTTCCCCTTCCTTTTCTTCCTTCCATACCTAATTCCATAACTGTTCTTACTGTTTCCAAATCTTCTCATAACATGACCAAACCATCTAAGTCTATTCTCCCTCATTTTATCCATAATCGGCACTATTCCTATGTTTTTTATATATTCATTTTTTATCTTATCTTCTCTTATCATCCCACTCATCCATCTAAGCATTTCATCTTGGCTACGCTCATTCTCTGTTCTATTTTCTTGTTCACTGCCCAACACTGAACTATATAGCATTGCTGGTCTCGCTACACTCTTATAGAATTAACCTTTTAGTCTCATTGGTATTTTATTATCGCATAAGACACCAGACGCTTCTCTCCATTTGATCTATCCACACCTAATCCTATGCTTTACATCCTCATCAAACCCCCTGTTTTTTTGTACATAGGACTTAAAACATTCAACCGTCATTCCACTTCTCATTTCATCTATTTGTTCATTTTCCTCAAACTTATACTCTATATACTCTGTCTTAATTCTATTAATCCTTAATCCCTTCTCTTCTAGAGCTAATCTCTACATGTCGAATCTGATTAACTCCCTACTTTCCCCTACAAACACTATCATATGATGGGTATAACGTACCTTTACGTTTATTGTGTGTTTGTTTAAATGTTTAACACTAGCTATGTTTTGAAACCAGTGGGAAAATGGCGTCAAACAGTAAAGAAGGATATCAGTCTACCTCATTAACCGAAGAACAGATTCGACAACTTAAATGTGTCAACAGGCGTTGTAAATATGGTCATAATCTGGTTAACGCTTTTGAGATGGTGTGTCGATACTATCGTATTAATTACAAACCGGGCAAACTAGTAATTATAGTGTTTATTTAAATTGAATAAATGTTGCTGTTATTAACGATATTAAATAATTTCCTCGACAATTTTGTTTATTATTCATTTAGGTTTGCTCGATGTGTTTAAAAAAATGTTTGAAGCATTACAAAGTTTTGGAAAAAAAATTGTTGGATGGAGAATGTATATTAGAGAGCCGTTTTAAGAATTATGATTTGCATTTTGTCATTGAATCTTCGTCTGATGATGAAGATGATAAAACGGAACTACAAAGATTTTTATCAAACTCTTCTAGTGAAAATTTGTCTAATGATCAAGATTTATATAATAGTATTAAATTTGCGGTTAGTTCCGTTGTCGATAAAAATGAAAGAGTTTTGAAAAAACAATATGAATTATGTGATGACTTTGTAAAAAATCGACTAATCGATTGTGAGAGTAGTAGAAATGAAATTGATAATATTGTCACTGAACTAAATAACGAATTGGAGACAATAAGAAATTCGTTGTATGATTCGTATAAACCAATATTACATAATGTAGGTTCTGTTGATATTGATCATTTAGGAAATATGAAAGTTAAAAAACGTGTGAAAGATAAAACAAACAATACATTTAACGCGAAAAAAGAAGATGATAAATTAGACAAGGAAGATGTTATTGCTATTAATAGTACCATTTGTGCTGTACCAGCTGATCTACCTAAAGAAGGGCCATTAGAGTATCCATTACTTTGTGAAGGACAAACGGTATATGGAATGAAGTTAAGTTTAATGCAACCATGGTTTAAGTGTAAAATTAAATCTGTGATTAATAATGATTATGTGCATATTAAGTTCGAATCTGATGAAAAATTATTAACGACAAAAGAAATTGCTTATTTTGTTCCAAGTCCAGTTCAATTTCCTGTTGGCACGAGAATAATTTCAAAATTTACTGATATTGATACTAAAGTCACAGATTGTTTTTATGCTGGTGTAATAGCTGAACCTCCTAAAATACTGAATCAATTTCGGTAAGATAAATTATTTAACTGTTTACAAAAATTTTTATATATTTATTTATTTATTTTGTTTTTAATAGATACATGATATTTTTTGATGATGGTTATGTTCAATATCGACATCATAAAGATATTCGCTTGGTTGTGCATAAGTCAAATCAAGTTTGGAATGATGTACATCCTGATTTCAAAGATTTTATTCGAAGTTATTTAGAAAAATATCCTGAACGCCAAATGGTAAAATTAACTAAGAAACATTTTGTACGAGCTGCATATCAAAATATGTGGCAAACTGTAAAGGTGCTTGAAGTGGATGCGTCTTTAGTTAAATTATATTTTATGGATTTGAAACGAAGTGAATGGCTGTATCGAGGTTCTTCAAGATTGTATAATATTTATGAAAAACAGAGCAAGTCTCAAAAAGGTATTCGATGTAGACAATCTGGATTAGAATATTTAAATAAACCATTTGTAGAATATACAAGTGTCGAAGAAGAACCTGTTATTGCAACTAAAAGTGTAGCTCGCAAAAGTACAAATAACAAGTCTTCACTAATAACACCTAATGAAGAAATTACTAAATATACTAAATACAATGATAATTCTGCCTCTAATGTTGTCATTCTACCATTACCGAGGAATATTCCTCGGCCAAAAAAGTTTGTTTCTCATAATTGTAATAATTCTTGTATTGATTGGACTAAATATAATTATAAAAGTACAATGGGAATCAGTATGTTGGCCACACCGATACATTTTGCTTTCAACAGATTTTTGATGTATTTTCATGATAATCAGAAATGTATTTGGTACAAAACTCCATGCGGTCGTTTTATTCGAAGCTTAAAAGATATGCATGATTATCTGATGGTAACAAAAAGCACAATGACGATTGACCAGTTTGATTTCAACAGTTGGGTAAAGCCATTGGCCGAATTTAAAGTAGTAAAATCCTTAAAATTTGTATTGGATATATCCGAGGGCAAAGAATTCAGAGTAATTACTTGTGTGAATAACATCAACAATAAATTGCCACCACCGATGGAATATATGACTACTAGACGACCAATGCCAGGTGTTAATATAAATGTGGACAGTAATTTCTTATGTGGCTGTGATTGTACAGATAATTGTCAGGATAAATCTAAATGTGCTTGTTGGCAAATGACCATTAATGGTCAAAACATTTTACCTACTATGGACAAAGATCCGAATATTGGTTATAATTATCGACGATTGTCTGAACGTGTTTTAACCGGCATTTATGAATGCAACAAGACATGTAAATGTTCAAGTTCATGTTTAAATCGTGTTGTACAAAATCCGTTGTCGCAAAAATTGCAGTTATTCTTGACAGAGAAGAAAGGATGGGGTGTGCGTTGTTTAAATGATATACCTCAAGGAAGTTTTATATGTATCTATGTTGGTTATCTGTTAACTGAAACTGACGCCAACGAAGGAGGTAAAAATTATGGCGACGAATATTTGGCTGAGTTAGATTATATCGAAGTCTTGGAGAAAATCAAAGAAGATTATGAAACTGATGTACCCGAAGAAAGTGATCAAGATGACCATGATAATAATAAGATTGATGAAACATTTATTATCTCTGATTCGTCTGAAGAAAATCAAAATACAGCTGAAGGTAATTATTATTTGGATTTTATAGAATTATAATATACTCGAATATAGAAAAAAATTGATACACTCACACACATATGTATATAGTTATACATAAGAGAGATGTGGGAGATATGCAATAACTGTGTTCTGTTCAATATTTGTAAGTTTTTTTAATGGTTTTTATAATTACTAATTACTAGTTACAACTATTATATTTTAATTTAATTTAATTATTTTTCACAACTAAAAATCAAAATATTAAATTTTTTAAGTTTATGTAAATGTAAATTTCTTTTATTAATGGCGCTTGAAAGCTAAATGGTGTGAACGACTAGGGATTCATCTAAATTCAAATTAATATTTTCGTAAGCTTACAACATTAACGACTAATTTTTAATAAAATTGTATTATTTTCCGTATCTAAAATAAAATAATTGTAGTATATAGTTCTAGTAATTATTATAAACACGTTTAAAAATATTGAATAGAATAAACGTTTTTGCATTTGTTACATCTCTGTATAGATTGTGACAACTACAGCTGGGATGAGTTACACGTCATACAGAATCTTCTTTCTGATCTCTTTCCCAGCTATTTGGAATGGGCCATCTTGGTCCTCAACCTCCCACTTGACTCAATCTCCCACATTATGTATTATACGGAATATGTAGTATAAACGACAAACTTTGGTTATATATTACATTTTTTAAATTAACTACTAGTCTTTACAGAGTATTAGGAAACAAATGATCTAGTTTGAATGACTATCTATTCAATATTTTCTGAGAAAAATTAAGTTTTTGAATTTATACATAATATCTCTGCTTATTTTACTTTGGTTTTTAAATTTTTTTTGCTATTGAATTAATTTAAGTTATGATTCACGAATAACTTTATTAAACATTTATATAAAAACTATGTACAAAAATTTGATCAAACTTTTAACATAAAATATAAATTAACAAAATTTTCACTATAAATCTATAATTAAAATATATATATCATAATGTTTAATATTTAAAATCCTCGCATAAAATAATACATTTGTCACTATTTCACTATTTTTCTTATATTCCATCATAATATTAAAAAATACTCTGAAAACTGAGTTCTCTTAGTTGTAAGTTGATAGTTTTTTAAAATTAATTTTTGTTTTATGTAGGTATCAATAATAAGAATTCGGATATTGCACTAAGATTGCGCAAACGTAAGAAACCCAAAAATGAAACTAAAACAAAAAAAGATGATAAACAAGCACACATTACATCTAAATTAAATGCTCGTGACATGAAAAACAACCCAGAAGCCCCGAAATCGACACGTGAATATTTTGGAAATAATGAAAGTGTGTATATCATGGACGCAAAGACTAGCGGTAACATTGGTCGTTATTTAAACCATTCATGTCGTCCGAATACATTTGTTCAAAATGTGTTCGTTGACACACATGATATAAGGTTCCCGTGGATATCATTTTTTGCAATTCATTTCATACCAGCTGGAACAGAACTGACTTGGGATTATAGTTATGATATAGGTAGTGTTCCTGGGAAAGTTATGAAGTGTCACTGCGAGTCTGTATATTGTAGAAAGAGATTGCTTTAAATAAAAAAAAAAAAACGTTGAATTAAGCAATAACTGTTATGAAGAGACTGATTGAATATTAATAATGTAAAGATGTAGTTATATTTTAACATAAATACCCTTTAATACAAAAAAAAACAAAAACAATAATTAATCGACGCAAAAAAAAATCAATTTGAATTTTGAAAAAATTTATCCAAATGTTGTTGACCATGGTGGTGACATTGGATGTGGATTTTGTAAGTAGGACATTACAATGGCAGACATAGAAAGCCTATAAAAATGTATAAAAAATTCCATTAGTTCGTAAATTTTTTTTTGTTATTTATATATTTGAATGTAAGATTTTTTTTACTAGTATTAAATTTTTGACATTAGGTAAATAAAAATAGGGTTTTATTACATAATTATATTTGATTAGCTATTTAATTTGTGTTCATATATACATTTTGTAATATTATAAATTATTTAATTATATGTAATATGTATTATTTTAAGATAAAACGTAGTCTTTAGTTCAAACGCAATAAAATTATTATTTTCTATTATATAATAATCTAAAAAAAGATTTCTAGAATTAAATTTAATACAAAATAATACATTTAAGTAATGCTAGTAAATCGAATGTATAAATATTGTTATTGTGAACAGATAATATTACAGTTTATTAATATTTTATATTATTATTAATAATAAATCAAATTTTTATACTTTATTAGCTGCTTGAATACAACAATACGATCAATGAAATGTGAACCACTAGTCATGACCCAACATAGTGATTTTTATTATAGTCATACAAACACTGGGCGCCAAAAATCATTGTTTATACAAAGTACTTAGTGAATGTAACATTTGTACAGTTCACAAATCTCGATTATGAAAGGAAAAATATTCAAAATGTTCTCAAATGTAGAACTACCGATTTTACAAAATGTCATTTTTTGTTGGATATACTAGATCTAGTAATTGTGGGAATGTAAATTCTACAACTTTTTTAAATATGTCGGAATAGAGGTCGTTTTACATTACGATAATTTTGAACTAGAGATTGTAACTGTTCAAATTTTGATCTGAATTATTAAATGGCTACAAAAAATAAAAAATACCTCGATAGTCCTAAATGTAAAGAAGGAATAAATTTTGATTTTCACGAGTGAACGTTTAAAATATCTTTATTAATTTAATTTATCCGTACACAGTATAATATTATTGTTATTTCGTATTAATTATCGATTACTTTTTATTTAATACAAATAATTATAATAAATATTGGGGTTTGTGATAAAATATTCAAACATTAGTTTACCAGACCAATTACTTAAGAACTATTATTTGAATTCAAATTTGATTTGTATTTGTAAAAAACTAGTAAAGTTCTGTTTTAATTAATTTTTAGTAACAACTAATAACTATAGTAAAATTAAACATTCGTGAAAGACAATCAATAAGATATTATTATTGCATTTATACTTACATGAAACTACTAAATATTTGTTTTGTATCGTCCGATGCTTTAGAATTGGCGAAACTTATGCACGAGCAAAACATAGCACACCACGCTGCCCATTTAAACTAAATTTGAAAAAAAAATAATAGTATAAAAATGTATCTGCCGAGGCCCCAAAGTCGTTACATTATTATTATTATTACCTTCATTAATATACCGCACATACTCAAAATCATACCCAATATGTTCATATAATCGGACGTTAAATCTTCGCCGGGCGCGAGCGCTTGGGAATCACTATTGATGGTTCTCGGTTTATACCTACGATTACAATAGGTTCAGACACGGCAGATACCAAGCGACGAATTCGTAAAAATTAATCATGTTTTATGTCAATCGTGCAAGGGATAAAAATGGACGGTGTCAAGGACTAAAATTTTCTTTCGTTTAACGGTGTCCGGGACATTAAACCGAAAATGTGTACGTTTATATTACCTGTGTTCTTTATCGGGTCTTCTGGGATCAGACGAATGATTGGAATACATTTTTATTAAACAACTAAAGCAGAAAATTCGAAACGTTTCGATTATTTTAAACACTAACAACTGACAGGTGACGATTTATATGTTCGTTTGCCACTATTTAATCGTGATTCCTTTCACGTTATCATATCGTTACCCGTTTTAAGTACGACTGTAATTTCTTAACGCCGAATTCTTATCAACATCGGACACAAGGCTTATCGTGGTACCTAATATGTTTTCATGAACACGTTGCTACATCGTCGTTGTGGTCGGTCGTTATTACTTTCGACTGCTCGACATTCCAACAGGCGGACGAGAGACACGTTCATTCGTTGTCATTTTCGTATTCGTCGTCGTAATCACGTTCGTTTCATCGAAAAGAGAAGGTACGTATTGTGTTTACTTGCGAATTTTTTAATAATTTCGCGTCGTCGATTTACTATTGTCCGTTTATCAATTGGTGGTACGATTTTTAACGTTGCAGGTTAATTTGACGACGTCGTAAACGCAATAATGAAACCGTCCGCCAAAGAGATCCGCGATCGATATGTTCGATTTTTCACCGACAAGAAGAAACACGAATATGTGTACTCGTCGTCCGTAGTGCCGTTGGATGACCCTACACTGTTATTTGCCAACGCCGGAATGAATCAATTTAAACCCATATTCTTGGGCGTTGTCGATCCGTCGTCAGATATGGCTAAGTGGACGCGAGTTGTCAACACGCAAAAGTGCATCCGCGCCGGAGGAAAACATAATGACCTGGATGATGTTGGTAAAGACGTTTACCATCATACGTTTTTCGAAATGCTCGGTAATTGGTCTTTTGGCGATTATTTTAAAACCGAGATATGTCAGTGGGCTTGGGAATTTTTAACTGAAGAATTTCAGCTATCGCCCGATCGTTTGTATGTAACATATTTTGGTGGTGACCCAAAATCTGGCCTTGAACCAGATTTGGAATGTAAAAAAATTTGGTTAGATTTAGGATTGCCAGAAAGTCATATTATTCCTGGCAGCATGAAAGATAACTTTTGGGAAATGGGTGAAACTGGCCCTTGTGGTCCATGTTCAGAAATTCATTACGATCGTGTTGGAAATCGATTGGCCGCCAATTTGGTGAACCAAGATGATCCGGATGTTTTGGAGGTTTGGAATCTCGTTTTTATGCAATTTAACCGTGAGAAAGATGGCGTTCTGAAAAATCTACCAAAAAAACATATTGATTGTGGTATGGGATTTGAGCGTCTCGTCTCGGTTATACAAGATAAACGATCAAATTACGATACTGATGTCTTTCAGCCATTGTTTGATGCGATTCAAAGTGGCACGAATGCTCCACCTTATGAAGGTAAAGTGGGCACACTAGACACTGATCAAAAAGATATGGCTTATAGAGTGCTTGCTGATCATGCTCGTACATTGACGATTGCGTTATCTGATGGTGGACGTCCTGACAATACGGGTCGAGGGTATGTGTTGAGACGTATACTTAGACGTGCTGTCCGGTATGCTACCGAAAAGTTGAACAGCAAACCTGGATTTTTTGCAACATTGGTTAATGTTGTTGTTGATTTACTTGGAGATACATTCCCTGAAGTAAAAAAAGACCCTCAACAAATAATAGAAATTATTAATGAAGAAGAAGAACAATTTTTAAGAACATTATCAAGGGGTCATAACTTGTTGAACAGAACTATATCAAAATTGACTGACAAAGTTATACCTGGTGAAGTTGCATGGAGATTGTATGATACGTATGGCTTTCCTGTTGATTTGACACATTTGATGGTTGAAGAAAGAGGATTTTCAATAGATATGGAAGCATATGAAGAAGCAAAAAAAAAAGCACAAATAATAAGTCAGAATAAGGCAGGTGGAAATAAAGAGACTGTTTGCTTGGACGTTCATGCTCTTGCTGATTTACAGGCAAAAGGGGTATCAACAACTGACGATTCGCCAAAGTATTGTTATAAAGCTGTAACTGATGGTCCAAATGCGGAGTATGTTTTCGACAATTGTACAGCAACTGTTTTGAGTATTAGAATAATAAGCGAATTTGTTAACGAAATTGGCGCATTACAAGAATGTGGTGTTTTGTTGGATAAGACATGTTTTTATGCCGAACAGGGTGGTCAAATTTATGATGAAGGATCTATGATCAAAGATGAAGAGACAGAGTTTTACGTTAAAAATGTTCAAGTGCGCGCCGGCTATATTTTGCATGTTGGAATTTTAGAAAGTGGTAGTTTAAAAGTAGGTGATCAAGTAGTTTTAAAGATCGACGAAAAACGAAGACGACTAGTGATGAACAACCATACCGCTACACATACATTGAACCATACTTTACGCGTCGTTTTAGGGGACACTTCGAACCAAAAGGGGTCGTTGGTTGCGCCGGACAGATTACGTTTTGATTTCACCAATAAATCTGCCATGACTGTCAATCAAGTCGCTTGCGTAGAACAATTAACAAACGAAGTAATCAAACGAAATGACCCAGTGTATGCTAAAGTTTCTCCATTAAACGATGCGAAACATATAAAAGGTTTACGTGCCATGTTTGACGAAACTTATCCGGACCCAGTGCGCGTCGTTTCAGTTGGAGTTCCTGTAGAAAAACTGCTTTCAGATCTAGAAGGATCTGCCGGGTTAGAAACGTCTGTAGAATTTTGCGGAGGCACTCATTTGCACAGAACTGGTCACATGGAACATTTTGCCATACTTACTGAAGAAGCGATAGCCAAGGGCATACGGAGAATTGTCGCGCTCACTGGTCCAGAGGCAACAAAAGCGTGTAACAGGGCTGAAGAACTGAAGAAGTACGTGACGAAACTAGATCCGAAGGATCCAGATTTATCAAAAGTGATAACCGATGCGCAAGATAGGATTAGTAAATCCGTAATACCATATTCAACGAAGGAAGAACTTCGAATCATTTTGTCGACCCTCAAAAAGGGCATTGCCGACGAGGAGCGAAAACGGCAGGCCGCTGTAGCCACAACGATCGCGGAGTCTGTGAAGGAGACAATAAACGCCGAAGCGGATCGGACGGTGTTTGTTTGTAAATTGGACGTGGGATCGAATACAAAAGCTATTGATGCGGCGTTAAAACAAGTGAAGGTCCTGAAGCCCGAAATCGCGGTAATGTTGATATCCGAAGACAGGGACGGCGGTAAAATAGTTTGTCACTGTGCCGTTGCGAAAAACCTAAACGATAAGGGACTGAAGGCCAACGAATGGGTGACCAAGGTAGCGGCGTCGATGAACGGTAAAGGCGGTGGCAAGGCTGACTCCGCACAAGCGTCCGGGACGAACAGCCGAAGTGTCGACGATTTGGTTAAAGTCGCGGAAGAATTTGCCGCCTTGTCGTTGAATCTGTGATTATTATACTCGTCGTTGTATTCCGCGCCTGTTTTTACGGTTGCCGAAATCTTCCTCTGTAATTCACCGACGCTACTTTTCGCGAACATTATACGTTTTTACCAGTGAGATTGCGTTTTATCGGTTTATTTTCAGTCTTTTTATATTTTTTTATTCTCCCTGCCGACTATCCTCGACCGAAATCGGTCGCGCCGTCTCATTTTACATTTCAATAGTAACAACAATCTAAACCGATCGCCGAAATGTAGTGTCAATGGATGTCCCGTCCAGTAATCGACAGGTACGAATTATATATATACGATTTTTGTCGACACGAAACCGTATTCAATTCGAAATTCACGGCGTTAAAAAATTATAATTACGCGGAAAAAAGCCCGGATACGCCGTCAAATATCGTGTATATGCCTGATATGATCGTTGCGTAAAATTGTAAATAATGCCAGTTTGGTTTGCAAATTTTACATATATTCGAACGAACGATATTTCGATTTCTGATCAGTGTTAGTATATTACAATAGTCACCGTAAAAAATATACAATATATAAAAAAGTAATAGGATTTAAGTGACTTTTAGTGTTCACGTAAGTTACTTCAAATATAATAATACTATATATACATAAACAGACCTAACAAATATTTTATTATACGTAAATAATTTAAATTATTTTCTATACATTATATATCTAGTATAGTTGTACTTATAAGAAAGGATTATACAAAGAATGTAACGTTGTATAGTACATGGTAAAATGCCTATTTATTAATTTTGACGTTTTAGGAACTTATTTTCGTTTAAATTAATAATTAGAGGCTGTGCTTCGTTATAGTATTTTACGCAAAACAAATATAATAATAAATACATATTTTCAAATTAAATCGATTATTATTTTTTCACGAACATTATACGAAAATTTAAATCTAAAGTATTCATAAAATTAGAACATTCCGATTAAAGAAAAATAACAAATTTTTATACGTTTTAGTGATACTCGTGTACGTACGTATAAAGTACAACGTTTATTATTATTATTGTTTATTACGTATGTTGTAAGATAATATTTATTTACGACTTCGGTGACTAGATGTGTTTTTTTTTTGTTCGAGATATTAACTTACTTGAACAGGTTAGGAGTATGTATTTCATTTGATCACCTAGTAGGTAAATATTGAAGGCATCATTTATTACGTAGGAAGTGTTATCAATAAGAAGATATATATATATATATATTTATAATGAAAACTAACTAAATTGTGAATAGTAAATAGAATCGGAATCCACGAGGATAAATATTTTGTTTCGTAAATTTACGCGAACGACGTCAAGTTATACGTAATCAGTAATACTTTTTTTACGATAATTCAATAAATTGAAACGCCTAGTTTACGTTTCTACGAACAACACTATAATAAATACCACCTAATGAATTACAAAAGTTCTTATAGATGCTTGATGTGATTAGAACAATCGATCACTTCAAGCTTTTACAAAATTTAGATAGTATTTACGATAAAATGTATAACCAAACTAATCGTTCGACAAAGTTACAAGTAAATTTTTCACGTACTTCGGTATAATTCTAAACAAAATCGGTGTAGGTAAAATACAACGAAATTTAGTTTGCTACTGAATATGAGTACCCACACAGACGGTGTTAATATATCAACGAATTTCGAATTATTAAGTTAAATCGATCTGTCGTGTAGCGTTGACGTAACGTCGAAATAATTAGTAGGTATGAACGAGGGAGGAGTAGAAACTATTATTTTATACAAACGGGCAATGTCAATTACGAATACCTACGATTTTCGATTCGATTTCAATAAATTAATTTTTGTTCGCCGCAATATGTATCGGCAAATTATATTCGATTAGTTCGTAAATAAATACGTATGCGTGTCCTCGTCCTGAGAGCGGTAGCTGGGTCGTGCAGGAATTTTTTATTCGCGAATAATACCGACGGTCAACATAAATCGTACACGTTTGTTGTCCTATTGAAACGTGATTTGTAAATCGAAATTTAAACGTGATTCGCTTCCCTCCTCTTCCCAAGCACGCCGTGATTTTTGTTTCGTACGCACGTGTACTTCGGCGAATAACAATTTGGCCGATATTCAACAAACAGCGTTGTCTATACAACTCGTGTTACGCTAATGCGGCCGTACGTTATCTTCGATACGGTATTAACGTAATATTTACATAAGCACACGTTATACAATATACAAACTTTACACTCTCGGTACCCTGTTTTTTTTATAAAAATAATCGCCGTCGTGACAAACTTATGAGAAGCCGGGTAACAGCCGTATTGCTCCGCAGAGGACAACATAACGAAAAATCACCAGGGACTTGGAAACGCCGACGTACGACACACCGTTACCGATTCCCACCTCCATGTTGGACGTAGATCCTAGAAAACAACGGCAAAAAAACCATTCGTTTTTCATTCGGATTCATATTAGCGACTGAAATTACGTTCGATTATTCGGTGGGACGGGAAATATCGATCCCGAGAATTCATCATTTATTGATTACGAGTGTAATCGGTAGCACGCGTACGAAACGTTTGTCGTCGTACCTGTTATATGTTGCAGACCGTTGTTGGAAGCCGTCACGGACGTTTGATAATTATTTTTCCAATTCTTTCCCGGTAATTCTGTGGAGAAAATACGCGATTGTACCGACATTTTCGACATTAGTTATATTCGCGCGTTCGTCGTTTTTATTAATCATTTATCGTACTGTAAACTTTGATTGTCCCGTCCGTTTCGCCTAGGGAATTTTTCGAAATACAATGGTACGTGCCGAAGTGTTTTTCTTTTGCTTGGTTGATGGTTAATCTCATTTCTATTTTGTATGTTGATTCTTTAAACGTCGTATCGTAATTATCTCCTGCAAAATAGTAAAGTACGTACATATTAGTGAGACAAAAATAAACGTTTTCTATATATACGTTTTGTGCGCAATACATATTTTGTAATTGCAAAATGCGTCCAAAACCAACTATTAGAAAAAAAATAGGTCACGGTGAGCTGAAATGGGACATTTGGAAAGTTTTGATATTTGACGACAACGATAAATCATTGTATTCGAAAAATGGCTCCCATTTACGTCCAAAATAAATATATGTCGACAATTTTATCGGTTTTTTCGTTTTGTTAAATTTTTTTTTTAATTAAAAAACTATCGAGGAAATCGAAAAACGCGTAGAATAAAGTAGCAGCTAGATATAATTTTTTACCGGGACTAAGATAATGCATGTTGAGACCATCCGAGTATTCTTTTTACACTAAAAAGTGTTTGTAGACAATAAAAAAATAAAAAAATTTGAAAAACCGCATTATTGTGAAAACAATAGATAAAAAGTATACATGATCGTTATTTACATAGGTACCTTCTTCTATTTGGTAATTTAAAAATGTATTTCAAATTATTTGAACAAATTTAATATAAAAGTGTATGAAAATAAAATAATAACTTTAAGTCAACCGTGTGATAATAGAACAATGTACAAAATCGAATCCGCCGGGAAAAATACAATCGTTAAATATGTTCGATATTATTACTAACAATGAAAATGACATTTTTCGAGCAAACTAGTACTTTTACAATTTCTTCGTAGGTAGAAAGTATTAATTTACTTGATCTAGTTAATAGTATCTATAAAATAATACACCTATATGTCATATCAAGAATTTAAAATGTATACCTTGAGTCAGCAAATTTCCGTTTTCTGATGCCCAATAATTTATTGACTTTGGAAACGCTTCAACGTGACATTCTATTGATAATCGATCACCCTCAAAAGCGCCGACAAGTTGATTCTGAATCCAAACCATTGGCGCGACTGAAAGGCAAGACATTTAACAATAAAAACGATATTAGTATATTTTTTTATCATTAGGGTTTCGATTCATGCCTTACAAATATAGTTGTGGTATAATTTGTGTTACGAACGAATATTTTATATTTTTATATGGATGGTTGTTAGAAAGCGAATTTTTATTGGTGAAAATTCGCGCATTTTTAGACAAATAACGAAAGAACCTTCATTTGTTCGTGTTAATTACGTTTTTAAAAATAAATTTAATAGTTTTAAGGGATACATTTTGCGACGTATAGTAGTAATGTATACAACATAACAATAAAATACAATTAGCGGTAACAACAACGAATTCAATATCGTATACAACGGAAAATATAAAACGACTCTGTGACTAATTATTATTAAATTTTACGAAACGGTAATTATGAAAAAAATGTGAAAAACCGACGGACAGTGGTAAAATGGATATAAAAATCGTATCGCTATTGCCTGAATATGCGCGTAGCGATCGACCGAGAATCACGCGGCGATACGGACACGGACGAAAAAACCGGATTTTCGAAAAATCGTCGCTTTATCGTTTCTGACGATTTTCGTCATTCAAAGTCTCAACGTGATATAACAATACACACGTTACTACTATCGTTCGGTCGCGAAAATATTCTAAACACTTCTCGTCACGTCGACCCGATCGATTTGCGATTAGCCGGGTGCTGTGGTCATGACGCCGAACATACACGTGTAACGAACAATTTTTTCTCCCGTTTGGCGTCCACTAAATATAGCCCGTGTCGTACCGATGCCAATGCGAATTTCGGAAATACAAAGAAACCGATTTCTCGTTCATTGTCTACACACCCTGACCGGAAGAAGAGAAGGAATACCGTAAATTAAGTGTAGTATTATTATTATACAACGACGCGCGTATAGTTTCAAATTCGGTTCAAGACTTGCGTGTGTCGGGAACGTACAATGGACGATCAACGTGATTCGCTTGCTGACTGTCGGCGGTACACCGTTGGAAGCGATGCAAAGATACGAGCCCATGTGTTGCCTCGTGACGCGATGAAAAGTTATTGTAGGACTATCCACGACCGCCACTGCGTGAGATAATAAGAATATATTAATAACGACATAACGGCGCGTAGAAAAACTATTCAATAGCCGAGATCGCGGCGGCGAGTCGGTTTGGCTATTTCAATTGTATTCCGGTTTTTATTTTTGGAGGGGTTGTTAATCGTAATTACGTCTACGTTATAAACGCGTCACGTTCCGAACAATAAAAATGTAGTCGTAATTAGAACAAAATGATGACCGTATACGTTTTTAACGCGTTTCAAAAAGTTTACCCCAATAATATATATATATATATTATACGAAAACGGCTTGTACATAATATATTGTTACGTAGTATAATAGCCGTGATCGGTTGTCGAACGATATAATAAAATAGCGCCGAAATTATTAATTAACATTTAACGTATATCAATAGAAAAAACGTTAAAAGGTTTTCGCGATTATATCGATTTGGTGACGTTACGATACGCATAGTATAATTATTATACGGGACGGTTCATTTACAAGTATTGGACAATGCGAGTATTTACTGTACATATATATAATATATACACGTGTACGGACGAATGGACGATAAATTTCATTAAAAATTCGCGTCGTTGACCGTAGAAAACAATATTTGTTTTCAAATATTTATTTCACGGGACATTTATGACATCGAACTATTCGTATATTTTAATTTCCACTCGTAATATATATATATATATAGGGGTGTATGTGTGTACGACGTACCGTCAATCGCGCGTTATATTTTTATTTGCGAGAATTGTTCGTATTTAAATGACATATTAATATAATAACGCCAGTATAATACGTACACTCGTACGTACGTGTATAATATAGGTATACGTATATATTATTTATAATAAAAAAGGAGGTATTTTTTATTAATGCCGTATGAAACTGGAAGTTTCGCTTGAAAAATTAATTCGCGCTTTTTAGATATTAAAACGTTGACAGCGTTTCAAATTTCAACGAATACATAAAATATCGATTAAAGCGTCGGAGGGGTGGTGCTTATTTTATTACTTAATATCGTGTGACACTGTTCGCGATACCTATACAGCCACGACCGCAGATTTTATTTGTCCGTGAGTCGGAACGCAAATAGACGGAAGTTCGGCGTTTAATTCGCGACGATATACATGGTCCATTATAAAATTACCTCGCATTTTCTGGGAAAAATAGATTTATTGATTGTACCGGTACAAACGCTTAAAATTATTCAAAATATTTTCCCTCAGCATCAATATACTTGTAGAGACGTGTCTGCTAGGCCTGGAAGGCACCCTAAAACTCTTCGTCAGGAATGTCTTTTAGGAATGTTGTAACATGCTTTTGGATATTTTTCACGGACTCCTAATGCTTTCCTTTCAACTCTCTCTTCAGTCGGGGAAACAAAAAAAAGTCGTATGAAACTAAGTCGGAACTGTGAGTGAGCTGGGGGACCACCGGGGTGTTGCTACGGACCAGGAAGTTCGTGAGGTTGAAGGCCGTGTGGCTGGGAGCAGGCAACTTCAAAACTCGAAGTTTTTTCTGGCCTTCCGTCAAGGAAGGCACAGGTTTTGGTTTTTTGTCCTTTTCGGCACAAGCTTTGAGCAGTTTTTGTGCATTTGCATATACTCGGTCACTGTCCCATGTGTCACGAATGTGGACATATTTAGGGTGTAAGCGATTTGCTGGATGCTCAATCGATAGTCGAAACGCATAACTTCACGCACACGATTCACGTTTTCGGTGGTTCTGGCCGTTGTTGACGTCCAGAATGGGGTTCATCTCCTCTCAGCTCTTCTTGAACGCCTTGTACTAACTTCCGGACTGTGACCTTGAAACTCAATCGCTCTTGAAGCATCTGGAATGTTTCGGTTGTATTCTTTCCAAGCCGCACACAAAACTTGATGGCGTTCCGCTGTTCCTGCGAACGCTCCATTACGTCATGTTACAAAGTCGAAAAGTACATTTCACGCGAAAGTACGTCTTTCTACTCTCACTGCTCGGGGAAAACTAGCGACTGGTTGCGTTGGAAGGGCAATGCCCCACCACATTTTCCGACCGATTTTACACCGCTGCGATCGATAGTCACGACACAATAAAATCACGCGCATTATTTTCATAATGGACCATGTACGTAAAATCGTCGCGCGCGCCGACGGTCCGACGTTTATAGTTTTCGATTCGTTTATGGGTTACTAAAAACTAGTAGAAGAAATCCGACGATAGTTATATTTCCCGAGGAACTTTTACGTGAATTGAACGTACCATTTCTTATTTGATCGTACAACGCCGAAATAAACCGAAGACGATTCGTTCGCGAATTTACAAAATGTTATTGTTTCGGCGGTCGGGTAAAAATCACGTCCCCCGGAATAAGGTGGTGGTGGACGCTCGACGTCCAACCAATTTGTATTCCACACAAATATAATACACACGTACGTACGTACGGGCGCGTAACAATTGATTTCGGAGTAGAGGTCCTGTAAAAACCGTTACGCGAGTTTCTCGTTTTACCGGTCAAGGCGTTCGAAATGACGATGTTACGGTTGTCCTCCCTGCGCCACGTTATCGTTGGATTCGGGTATCCGGTGGCGGCGCATTGTAACGTCACGTTGCTACCTTCGTGCACCACCATATCCGAACTAGTCGGATAGTCTAAAATGTCTGGCGGCACTGAAACAGCCAAAAACAACGACGGCGAGACGTGAGCAAAAACGAACGCGACGATTACTTTCTCTACGCACAGACATACGTACATATATATATATACACACACGTCATCGTTGTCGTTAAAAACTTAACGCGAGGCGCGTGACAATAACAAATATATACAGTCGGCGCGCGTGTTTGTACGACATTTTTCGGGCGCCGAATTATTTTACCGTTTTAATTACCGTCAATTTCGGTAAACCGAACGGAGAGCCAGCCGAGTTATTCACGCGCACGAGCGTGTGTCGGCGACGATGAAAACGCGCGTTCGGGCTAACGGTAAGCGCGCAAGAAGGGGAGGCTCGCGGCTACGCGACGCCCGCCGGTTAATAAATTACCGACGTTTTCAGTAAGGCGCGCGCTGGCAAATAAACGAAGCCATAATTAACGCGCGACGGAATTGGCCCCGGGAATTACCTTTGGGTCGTTGTCGGCCCGGTACGTTCGTACTTAGGGACTATAAACGAAAACGCGGACGGCGGCGTATCGTGTACCGCGTTACGCGTACGTCACCGAATTCTCACGCGGTAAATTCGTAATTAGCAATAACGTTGGTGACAACGAGACACGCTAATATAACGCTCGTCGGGAACGTCGCATTTCGGTTAACGTATGTAGTTCGCGTACAGTTCTAGGGGGTGAGGGGGTGTACCGTCGGCAAAAGAATCCCGGGAAGCCGAATATTCGGACTGGGAACTCGGGACAAAGCGAACGTAGTAAACGTGGGTTACGATCAGCGATTCGTCGTGTCTACAATATCGTACGTTTCGACACACTCGACCCGCGTATGGCACCACCGCCCCGTGGTTGTGTACGGTTTTCGGACGCGTTGTATTTTTGACGAAATCTAAAGGGAGGTCAATCGGGGGAAACGCGGCGCTTTTAACATGTCGCGACAAACGTTCGGTGTCTCCCTACATAAGGGCGGAATTATTATAACGCGGCGGTGTGACTGGAATACGCCGAAAGCGGCGCGGATAGTACCGATTTCGAAGTGATCGCTATCCCGGACTACTTAGCGCCCCATCGTTCGAAGATGATTTAATGCCCTCCCCCCCGGGGGTTTTTTTTTGTAAACGCTTGGCGGCGCCGTCACTTGTACGCGTTACGCGAAAATAATTGTTTGGATTGTAGGCGAGTAGAAATGTACACGATACGAGACACTTCGAAAAATCGATTTGACCGCGAAAAGTTATCGAATAAAAAGGCTATAATATATTAACGGGAAACTGGACGCGGAAAAAGACGTATTTCAAATTTCGAAGGAATCGACGTTAAGCGAGGGAAAATATTTATCGTTAGATATTATTAAAACCGTCGTTTTCGACGGGGTTTTTTTCGTACGTATATTTTTTTTATCGTGCACGGTCATCGCTTTTTCGGGTTACGTTCGGTAAAAAGTGCGCCTCGGGAAGTTTCGCGTTTATTTCGACGGGCGAAATTTAACGCGAATTCAGTTTCGGAAATCTGAAACTAAACGGCGAACCTAATCGTATAATACAACGTTCGAATAATCGTGTACGCTCCGTAAAATCGGTTTTTAAAAACGAATTGGAATACACGCCGAATAGTACGTGTTACCGTTTTACGGTAGACTTTGGCGGTTGTTTCGTATTATATATATACATAATTAATTATACGTTACGGGAACGATATATTGTTCGCGTGAATCTTACCGACCACGTCGAGGTGCGCGATTTGATTTTTCATCGGGTCCGTGTTTATCTGACACATGTAAAACCCGCGGTCCGACGGCCACACGTTTCTGATGTGCAACCTCCACACCCGGTGGTCCGTGTGCGTCACTTCCATACGATTGTTTTTCGTCACGACCAGCGTTTGTATGGACAGTATCGTTTGGGTGTCCACTTTCAGCCAAGCGACCTGCGCACGCGGTCCAACGTTAATAATATTTCGAGTACAAACGTGCGCGCGCGGTATTCATTACGAAGGTACGGCGGCGAAAATTGTTCGGGAACCGCGCGTTTAAACGACGGTTTCGTTAATCCGAAACGCGCCCGGTTATATAAACTAGCCGCCGTCAAAATGGGAAGTCCACTAGTTCGGTTACGGTTTAAAAACGATTTTTATTCGACGATCGTCTACGGTTAATATTAGTTAAACCGGGAAAACGCTATACATATATATATATATATATATATATATAACGAAATCGCTACGAGTCGTTGACACAATTCACGAAAAGTTCGATCGAATTTCGCGTACATAGCGGAGCGCGAATAGTTTTTGTACGCGCGGCACAACGAAACGGTGGCGGTAATCTCGCGGTCGGAAACGAATGTCGGAAACTTTGTTGTTCCGGTCTATGCGCGCGTTCATTTAGAAGCGTCGTGACGACGATTTCTGTACGCCTACGTAGGTGACGTAACGGGACTACGGAGCCGCGGAAAAGTTTCGCCTCTATATTTGGAGAGTTCGTTTCGTCCGAAGAATAATAATTTCGTTTGGCCGAATCGTGTTTGTGGCTTTTTAATAACGATAACGAGGACATACGCGAATATACGAACGAATACGTTATTCGACGCCGTCTTTGGTAAACGGTACGAACACATACGAAACATACGATACTAATAACGAACAGAGGCGAATACGGTTTATTTCGTACGAATACGATCGGTACTTTATTTTAGACGCCCATAGTACGTACGATTCCTCGACACCGCCGCCGCAACTGACTCGCGGACGTTTATTTCCCACCGGTAACGACGCGATTATAAAACGATTCGTATTTTTCTCGGCGAACCAACCGTCGAACGATCGGTTTTCACGAATACTTCCCGGGCTACTAACGCGCGTGGTTATTAATTATTACGCGGGTCCATTTCACGAAAAACGCGTAATTCGTTCGCGGCAACGTCCCGGGGTTTTTTTTTCGTATTTCGTTTTCTTTAAAAATACGGAATAGTTACACCTTCCACGTAGCACCGGAAAACGTATACGCGTATACCAATACTATATACGCTACACGGACGTATATAGACGTCGGTAACGGTAAATCGTCGGAAAAGCGAATTTTCGAAAAATTGTCGGTCTCTGTCGAACGACGATAAGAGAACAAAACCCCCCTCCCCAATAAGTATGTGTGTCGTACTAGTGGGGCGACTAAAACGTTCGCCAACAATTTACGTCACTATTCGTCGCCATACTATTATACTTAACGTGCACACGGCCGGGGTCGTTCGCGTGCAGAATTTTCATCGGACAAACGTCTATATATATAGCATACATCTACCCGCGTAAACTTTTATTTATGTAAATAACGCCGCGTAAGTACGGCAATTTTTACGTATATTCGTTAAAAGGCCGCCCGCGGGAATATCGACGGCCGTTAACGAACGGATGCGGCGGGGCGTGGGTGGGAAAACGACGTACGATCCATTTTCGCGTGAGAAATTCGCGTATCATACGGCGGGGCCGCGTAGGTACTAATATGTATTTCGAAACGATAAATCGCGGGTTTGTGGCCTATGCGCTTTTTTCGCCCGCACGAATTGAGAAAAAAAAATGCGCTCCGCTTGGGCTGTTTTGGCGCCCTCGGCGTTTCCAATTTCGAATTTCGTCGGGCCCGTCGTCCGTAAATTTTATTTTCGGCCGTTTCTTTCCTCCGCGAAGTGTCTCCGGACAAAAATAGTTACGCCGATGCCCCGCCCGCGTATAGGTATATATACTATTTTAAATTCCGTCGATTCGTCGTTGAGCGGAAAAATTATTACTCGTTCGATTTCGGACGTCCCGCGAAACGTATCGGTATCGACGCGCGTTTCGGAATTAAAACACTCGCGGCATATACGCGTGTACCCCGCCTACGCCGCACGCACGCCACGGTACGTTTTCGCTCTCGCTTAGGAGAACGTTTAAATTATTATCGATATTTCGAGAGACTCGGCGCGCACTCTTCGTAATTGAATTCTTATCGTCGATTTTTAAGCGACACGCGCGCGCGCGCCATAGATACGATATTATTTTAAACCGTTCGTCGTAAAATATTTAAACGTTCGTCAAATCGCCCAAGTACCTACAAAAAACGTATATACACGCACACGCGCGCGAGCGTTTTTTCGAAATAAATTTAAATAATGTACGTTCGTTTTGTTTTTATTTTTACGTCGCGTGGCGTGACGGGATTGTCGAAATATGTTTAACATTCGGAGGGCTGTATATATATATATATATATATATATATATATATAAGCGGACTGTGTTATATTGTTGTTGTTACCTCTAGACGGCGGCGTGTGTTGCGTTATTCACATTACGTACATTAGATAAAGAGAAATATGTTCAACGCGTTAAGTTATATTTTTTAAAACACGAGCTTTGGGAAATTACGTACACTTCCCGTTATACGCGCCCCTCTTATGTACCCCACCGCCGCGTATTTTTATTTAAAGCGGACGAGAATATACGCGTAAAATGTCGTGAGCACACACGCCTACACGTGCGCTCGCGTGTATAATTGGCACCGGAGTGGCCATAATTCGCTACCGAAACAATATGCGATATTCTCGCCGACGGTGAGGTTATATAATAATATTACGTTGTCGTATGCATATTTTTTTCTTTCTCTTCACACATACACACACATAGATAGTAGTTTCAAAACGAATTCGAAGATCCGTTTTTCATTGTACTAAATAACGAACGTTATTATATTCATTTATAAATGTGCCGTTCGTGTAACGTCGTTGACTTATAAATGTCGGAAAATGATCTTTCACGAGGAGTCGATCGCGGTGTATACGCCGGCATTTCGTACGTATGAAAACCGTTAATTCGTCGGAACGACTTGTTGACTATACTACCGGAGTGCGTGCACATTTATGTTTCCGACCTCGATCAGTCGCGCACATTTTGAAGTACGCCCTACAAAATAATTATCGTCGGTTGAATATCGTCGACTCGTATTGTTTGAATATAAACGAGTACGACGAGCGTTGTATGTTCCGACCGTCCATCCTGCACACATAAGTTATACCGAGCGCGTGAAATTCCGGCCGTAGGTTTTGGACGGTCGCCGCGAACTCCTCAAATTGAATACCCGAAGTACTCCGTCTCCCCGTCCCCCGGTGGCCTACACATAATCGTGGCTCGTGCATTACAGGCGGGGGTGCGCACGGTCCGTTTTCGTGTAAAAATTGTCCGTTTCTCGGACGTGTCCCCGACGGACGAAAAAAGAAAATCGAGCCAGAGATCTCGGTAATTTTTTTCGGCTCTCTATATATATATATTATTATATCGTCGTATAATGCGTACACGCGCGCGGGTAGGTCACTCGGGTAATTAGGCGCACTAGAATTTATATACGCCCGGGTGCTAAAGTCCCGCGAGTACAATAGATAGTGGTTTGCGTGAATATGGCCATCTCCCCATCCACCCGTACGTGTGTGTGTGTGTGTATATTATATTATTTTCCGCAAACTCTTCGCCGTTCCGCTTCCCGCCCTTTGGTCGCGGAAAATACGTACAAAAAACTACGGGATAATATACGAAACGGAATTATTACGAACTACGCCGCCGCGTTCAGAGACCTCTCTATTCGCGCGCGCGCCGTCTCCCGCAGGATTTATACGCGATATACACTAACGACAACAATGCGGCGCCCGGCGTCGGGGTGATTTAGTGGAACGGAATTATTGAAATCGCGACGGGCGCGCGCGATATTTATGTGGTATTGACGACCGATTATTGTCGGGTATGGGTGTGTACGGTAATTCGAAAACACGAACAAAAAAAGAAAACGACGGCGCGGGACGAAAACGGTTCGGGGGAGGGGGAGGAAATATATGGGCTGTGACATTTGCCGCCGTTCGATTGACATTTCTCCGTCCGAAATGTCACCGAGAGGCGTCGCGTCTTATAATATCGCGCCTTTACAACGGGTGTACACAGTGGACTCGCTCGAGATCGCGATTTAAAAGGCGGGCTAATTGCTCAGGCGGCGGTCTACGCAGTACACCGCTTACGCGCGTTACCGTTGACCGTATCGTTCTTTGCGCCCGTGTTTGTCCCTATCCCTTCCACCACCCACCGAACGTATCGAACGATCATCGGGTTACGGACGTCTCGTTTTCCATTTTCGATTTTTGTCCAGACCGTTTTTTGTTTTTTTGTTTTTTTTTTTTTATAAACGACGCAATATTGCTCGCCTTGTTCGCTCGTCGTTCTTTCGATGTCTGGCCCCGCGCAACTCATCGTATATTTTCGGCTCACAAACATAGTATAGTCCCGCGTATCGTTTTACTATTTAATGGCGATTCGGTTTGGTCGTATAGTTAGGGTTTTTCGCCCTATATATGTTCGCGTTATTTTCGCCGTCCACCGATCCGACAATTATTTACCTTACTATTTCTTAACCAGAGGGCGGGGTTGGTCGGTGGACCGTACTTGGAGTCCCCCGTACTTGGAGTTTTCGGGGTTGCCCATAGGGTGGCTTCAAATTTTTTTCGGCGTCGTTAGAATATTATACAGACAAATCTTGTAATAAATTTCACGCTTTCGGTCGTAAAAACGAGTTTCTTTTACATTCTAAACACGAAAAAAACCTATTAACGTTTTCGAAATATTTTATTTAGCCCGAAATTTTTTCAACGAAATTGGGTTCAGCAAACATCTAACGTGTCGATAATTTTATCGGGTTTTTGCTATTTTAGGTGTTATCCGCGCCCTTAAGAAAATGATCGAAAAGTAAAAAAACCGTGCTAAATAAATTGTCAACTAGACACGATTCGCTACCGGAAAGTGGGCGCTATACGTAGACGAAATTATTGGAGCGTTTCTTCCATTCGAAAAAGCGTTCGCGGACAAAATAAATAAATAAAAAACTCGTCGTCGTAAAACATTCTTATATACATTACATATATACGATACATTCTTCGCTTCACTCAAAATCTAAAAACAGATTGTTTTTATTCGGACGTCCTTGACTGTATTTTATATCTCGAAGGGGTCAGAGTCCTATAAATAGTTAAGAATCTCTAGTATAACGTTTAATAACGTATTTTTAATAAAAGAAATAGATCTCTGAAACGGTAGAAATTGATTAATAATCAAGATACAAAAGAAAATAACAGTACGTTATAATTAGTTATAATATAAACGTCGAAAATGTGAATCACTTTTTGCGACATGATCGGTTTCGTATAAATCGATTGTTAAACAAAACGAAATTCTATACGAAAATGTTTTTTTTTATATTTTAATTTGAAATTATACAATCCGTATATTTATTTACAATAAGCATATGTGATGTATGGTGTTATATGGCGTGAGTAGCATGAAAAAAGGAGTAACCCAGTGATTACACTTTATGTTTTGATTTTAAATGTTTTTAATATATACATTTTTTTTTCTTATATATACATATTTTTTAAAATTTTATTTTTAATTTATAATTATTACGAGTTTAGGTCTCGATACTATCTTCTTTTAAGCCTCCTTAAAGGAATTTCAAGTATTGAATCTGAGTTAAGAGCTGAGATTAAAGGATTTGGATGATTTATTAGACATGAACGAAAACGTTTGTATGTAATTGTGGATATTTCAGAGACTGGTTTAATGTGTAGGTCAGTATGAAGAGTATGGTTCGATACAGAAAAAAACCCATAAGCCTTGGGTTAGGTTAGGCCTATGCGTAAAGTGATCGATTGAAATCTTTGTATTTTATTTAAATTTGATAATTTAGCCGCAACCCATAGCTGGATGCCATACGTCCATATAGGCATGAGTAGTTGTTTGTAAAGGAGTAGTTTGGTATTAAGACTGAGTTTGAAGTGGTTTCCTAACAAGTAAAGAAGCAACGAAAATGTTTACGTTTAATTTTAAAAATCCATATATATGTATTATAGGTGTTACGTTATTTTCAATCGATAAAAAATTTACAATAGATTACTAATACGGATAATACGAAAACGATTTGTTTACGGGTTTTTTCTTTGAAAATAATAGTTAGCAAAATTATTCTTTCATTATGGATTGGAAATTGTACGACATAAACGATAATTAGGGGTTTTTAATTATCGCGCAATTCCTAGCAAAAATTCGAATAATAGGCGAAACTTTCCATACATTTTCCTTATTTATTTATTAATGATAAATACGGCGTTTCTCGTAGTTGGCGTGTATTCAATCGAGATTACATTAAAGTCCGTGGTAATACGATTTACGAAATTGTAAAACCTTTTGAGATAAGTCGAAAATCGGCCATCAAATTTACGAAAACCACCACTTAATTATTAACCGTATTTTTATAATAATAATAATAGCGGATATTGTATTTCAACGACTTATTAAGTTATTACAATTATATGTGTGTATGTAAAACTTAGCGCGCTTCTGAGAGAAATTAAATTCCAAATTTGGAATTGGTTTTCACCGAGGTTCCAGATTGAAAAAAACCCGTATAAATATCTGCGCTCAAAAGCTTTGTCGAGGGATTCTATAACAATGTAGTTTCAACGTTTTATGTACACAAACACACACACACAAGACAACACTCGGTTGCGGCGGTCCACTCAAAACAGTATCCTATACCTAAATATGAGCGAAAAATTGTTTCCGTTCGATATAGCGTAACAGACTGGAATCAAACCGATTCGTTTCATTCATATTTAGTAGACTCTTCCAACGGGTAACAAATTAATAATAATATCTCCGATCAACGCGATTTCCACGAATAAAATGTAACGTTTGACGGGGTGTTCGTAATAATTTTTCGTCCAGTATACATTTTTCATTAATTCGAAACGGGAATAACATAAAAAAAATGTCGACCCTTCAAATCAAACAGCGTAATATATACGTATACAGCCGGTATAATATTATACGTTTATAATACACGCAATACGTAATAATATTTGGTCTCTATGGAGTACTTCCCATTTATCATCGGAATACAAATATTTAATTCAGTGTTAACGTTTGGAATTCGATGTTTACACATCGTCATTTTCGTTATATATATACACAAGTTATTATTTGTCAATCAAAGCTACGCCCCCTTTGTAATCCTATTCATATTAATTTTCGACCCTCTATATAAATGTCAGAGTTTCGATCGCTGAATATCTCGTTCACAGTATTATAATCGTGTAGGTTGTTTTTTTATTATTTTCGAATACTGTACGAATGTCTTTATTACGGGCGATGGTTAAATATTGCGCTGGAGACGCGTACGTGGGTATATTATTATTCTAGGGGCTCCAACGGAGTTAGTGTTCTTCTTTTACGATTATCCATTGTTCGACCTTAGGATACACGCCAGACGAACATTTTTTTTTACTACATAATTTTGACGGGAAAAATAAGTTTAATAAGTAAAAATCGCGTTACTTTTTATATCATACTCTACGCGAAGGAATGCACGTTTGCACATATATATATTATACGTTCAATAGGACAGAAACGTCGTATACTTTACAATGTTAATACATTAAGCAGTAAACAATGCGAGCGTACGTACTCTAGAATATTTGTATTTTTTGTTTTTCTAATTTTGACTTTTGTTACGGAGTATAAATATAAAAACGTACTCCGCGTTAAGTAAAATTTTAACGTAATCGTTAAAACAAACCAAAAATTATTATTAAATTCCGTATATACCTAATCGGTAACGATTTTATAATGTACATCGTACATTTGTGTAATGTTAGGGTTCGGACGTGAAATAATGTATTATTAAACGTCAATGAATAGATAACAATGGGTTTTTCGGAATACGTAGTTTTAATATTCGAAATATGAACTATTATATACAGCCGACGGCATTTCTATAATCCTCCCTAGTCTATAGATATATACAGTGTGTAGGCGATTTTGGTCTTATACGTAAAACGCATACGTTCGTTTTCATTAGCCAGACCTCCGTGACTTCTGTGTTATAAACATTTGCTTTTTCCACCGTATACAATAGGCACGTAAGGTTTAATCATTCATATTTGTACTATTTTTTCGTTTACTCGTTGGAATTCGTGAAATCCGCACGAAACAAAAATAAAAAAAACTTTCGGAATAAATATAACAACACATTTGTCTTTATTAACTCTAAATATACGTCCGAATACTAAATTCATTTTCTATTTTGTTTTTCGTAATTTCGTTTAATGTACTTTATCGTACAGAGCGGTAATATTTTACGTAATAGGTCGATTTAGTTTTTATATTATTACGTAGGTATAACTATGTAAGGTATTCGTTATTGGTTCCGTTTATCTTTATTATTATTCGCTATTTATTAATTTAAGAATAAACGTTCCGAGTACCTATTATCTTAATAAATAATTTCGTTTTAAAATTTTCATTTAACGATATCCGAATAAAGGAATTCGGTCGTTTATCGAGAAAAGTAATGTATTTTATAAAAATAACTTTAGTAAGATAAATTAATATAATACTTATTAAATTTGAAGTGATCATAAAAAAGAAAATCGAAAAGTTTGACGGGTTCGAGTAGATTATTTAGATGGGTGTTGTAGTTGTATTATTGTTATTTCGAATACAAAAGCAATAAACATTCGAAATACGATTTAGAGTAAAACTTGGTTTTAATAAAGTGTCGTCTAATTTAAGTTCTCTTTAAAAAAAAAAACGTTATAATATTATTAACTTTTTATTGAATTTTCAAGTTGTATAAAAAAAATAATATATATTTTATTAAAAGATTTGAAGCGATTTCCTTCTAAATTAATTAATTTCACCTTTATGGAAACTAAACAATTATAAAAAACAAATTGTTAATACTTTTTGGATCGTCTACTTTCGATAACAATGTATTAAATATTCAAGTGGCAGAAATGAAAACAGAATGTTTCCCCCAAACATTCAATATAACATATTTTGAGAAATAATTAATATTTACCGGAAATACCCGTAGAGCGTATAAAAATTAAAAAACGAATTACTACGCGATATTCGAATTCGCGAGAATTAATAATATTTTTTAAAATTAGTTACAACGAAACTAACCATAGTGCATTTGATTCAAAACAACAATAGCCGTGCTTCATTTTGCCATTCATTTCTTGTGTTTCGTCAGTTTAGATTTTTTGGGTAAAGCTACCGGGGGAATTTCGAAAACCATCTGTACTAATCGTCACACCTGTCGAATGTCCAAACTATATAGCTGGGATTGCAATACCGGTACGCGTATATCTTTCTAATTGCGTCACAGGCTGTATGCCATTTTTTGGGCCGCAATAAGCGAGCTAATTATATTGGAGTTACTCTTAATCCGAGAGTTGAAAAACGTTAATTTTATTGTATTAATTTGTCGATTGCAAATAAAATATTGTGGAAACATTTGTACAATCAAAAAAATCTCGCGTTCGTACGACTTAACTATACCGATTTATGGTGTTTTACGTAATTTTCAAAGTAGAACGCTGGAACTGTATAACGTAATAAGTAAACCGGTAGACGAGATAACTCCCTGGTTTTGATGGCTGAGCCATACCACGGCGTACCTATTCTTAACGCTAGGCGCTACTCAAGGTACGTCGTTGTTCGTGACGAAAAAATTTCGTCACGGGTTGTCATAGGGACCACTAACACCGAACCATAGAAGGTCCGTACCCTGTTCTTGGACCGGGACGACGAGCGTCGTTTGGATCCCGGTCCCACACCGGGTAAATGGGTTTGGGGGATTCTACTATCTGGCGCCGGTCCCACAGCCACCGCGTTTCAGTCAAGAAAGACTCCTCAGCCAAGATGGGGCACTAGATCCGTAGCGGAAAGCCGGTACGGAATGTAGTGGGGCTCTCCATCCCTGTGGTACCGACAAGGTTTACAGTTGACGTCGGTGGGTCAACCCGGAAAACGCTTTTTACAGCGCATTCCTCCCGCTATTCTGGTTTCCATGCCGGCTAGCGGTGGGCCATAAGTAAACCGGTACAGTATTAATTATGGCGAAAACGCTCGATAGCTGCTTCAACAGATGGAAATGTCGGTCGTTCGAAGTTCTTAAACCGTCGTCCGGGACGTTTCGATTGTTCGTTAAAAAAAAAAAAAACGTCGAACCCGGTATAATGTTTTTCACGACCAAAAATGGTAGTTCGGAAATTGTAACCATTTATTAACTTTAAAACCGTATTCAAATTCGATATTCCGACGAATATAAGGCCCATAATTACGCGGACGAATTGTTGGAATAAAACGATTCGTATCGTCGAGTAAATATTATTTTTTTGTCGCCCTCGAAGTTTAGGACGATTTATCGGAGGGCGCAAATATAATATTAATACGTATCGACTTTAATGACTTGTACGTATAATTTTGTAAAAAAAAAAAAATAAAAGATAAGCTAATACAACGGCGTCGGTTCGTAAGTCTGTTATTAACACGGTATAGGTAATTTAATAATTACACGTTAAACAAACGTAACGAACGTTTTTATAAACTTTAATTGCGGGTAAAAAAACGTAACCGTAAGTATTACGAATGAAAAACGCTGGTAAATCGTGATCGTGTTATTGTGTGATTAATGAACCTTTTTATTCCGCGTAATTTCCGTTCCTTATGTGATTATTCGGTACAAATAAATTATTATTTAAAATATCGGTCGCTTTGGCGAAAACGGTTTTTAGGCGAACGCGTTGTACGCGCGTATTTTAATACACTTCGATTAACTAAAAACCGTTCATAAACGATTGATATAGCGAACGAGCGAAATAAAGCGTTCCGGAATACGCGCGCACGCGTTGACGTAATTCATTTCGAACGAACGTTTTTAACCGTAAACGGACGTCCGTTTTGAACGCAGGCCACGGCCGCCACCAACGAAGTGTCGATAAGTGTATAAAAGTATTCGCTCGATTTTATAATTGCTCCTTAAGCACGACGAATCAAAGAACGCGAGGAAATAAAAGCGGTTTTTTTCGACGATTGTCCCAGGAGGCCGCGTAAACTTTAGACTCCGACAATAGGTTCACGCGAGGTAATTTAAAATTATATATATATATATATATAGTCCGAGTCTTGTACGAAGTTAGAAAGCATCCGCCAATTTTACCAAAACTTACTACTGTGCACATGATGTACACGGTAGCTTAACGAGTTCGAAAATTAGATAAAACAATATTCCTTTGAGCGTTTGAACAAATCAAATATATATATTTCTAGTTTTTAAGACAAAACCAAGTCGTACCTATCGTTACGAAATAATAGTACAAACAGTTATGTACTTACGCGTACGTTATATATATATATATATACATAAAAGCATGAGCGAGATACGATTAATACATTTTTTCGAAGCGCCGTTTTTTTTTGTTTACGACGCTCTTTAAACGATAGTTTTTTATCCAACGATAAAAGTCGAATACGATACGTAATAATTTTACGCCAAAGACATTATCTCGCTGTATACTTGGATAAGCCCGGGTATTACACGCAGTATAATTATAACCGACGTTACATATTAACGTTAATCGTGCGCGCTTTGCGACAATACGAAGTTCTATTCGGATTCAAACAGCGTTCGAAACATTAAAACGCGTACCGCCGAATCGAAAATTCGAAGGCCAGTATTTTTGTCGGTTTGTTGGGAAATTTAATAACAACACGTGTTTCTCGATTGTATGTCCTTAAGCGACTTTCGAAAGTCGCCGCGTTAAATAATGTACGGTGTTTTTGAACTTTTCGCACGATTGTATATATATATATACATACACGCGGATAGCCGTGTACCATAGAATGTAATTTACGAACGTCTCAGATTAGCCTAATCATTCGAAATAACACCGTTTTTTGTATTTTCGCCGTGTAAAACAAAAACGATTTCCCGTTGTAACACTACGAGTATTCGAAACCCGCATGTTTTCGTACACCGAAACCCGACCTTGGTACCCGCGAATATATCGTACGATATTGCAAAATATACCGGTTATAACGACCGCTATGTGTAGACGTTGCTCGTTAGTGTTCGCTATACACGTCGGTATATGAAAAACGTATAAATACGTACAATTTGCATATCAGGTAGTACAGGTGTATAATATTACGTTTCGCTTTGCGCGTTTTAAAAGTTCGAGTAAAATTGTCGACCGTTTTATTTTCGGAACGTTGTCGACGACAACTCGCAATTTTCATTTCGATATTATTCCCGTGTTATTATACGGACGATCGACTATTCATTTTCGGAGTAAAAATCAATTTCGATTATATATATGTTACGGATAAAACAAAAAAATAATATAAGGAATACGCTTGAATAGCAAAATAAAAAGCAATCGATAAAATGATAGTTTTAGTATTTATTATTATTTTTACATCTCTAAAGACGCTCTAAAGTTCAAACCAATTAAAAATTATATTTAATTGTATCGAAGTCTAGTTTTTTTATAAGTGGATCCAAGTCTTGTTCACGGAGCGACGATTACATTTTTGTACGATTATTTCGAATAATTAAAAATCGTATACGTATATATCGATTTATTCACATTGTCGGGGGATTTTTCTTCTCAAAATTAAATAATTTTGTTAAATTTGTTAAAAAATGTTCATTATTGATTTCAATGATAACAGCGTTTAGATAAAAACCGACGAAATTACACAATTTTTAAAAAATATCGCGATATTTTATTCCCATTCATCAATTTTATAACGAAAATCCTATTTAATTATTTCGAAATACGTAAACTAGAAATGATAAAATTGTTAGCCTCGTTACGTATTTTGGGAAAAAAATTTTTCATTTTTCCACTTAAGTTATATATATATTTTTTTTTGAAACTAGGAAAGGGGAAGGGCGACCATCCCTAGGGCACTTTTTTATATTCGCCCTCAATATACTTCACGACAAAATTAATTTCGCATTATATTTATATATATTACGAAAAACATACAGTATAAAGAGATCTGGTTATTTTTTTTCGACTGACGCTATTAATCGCCAAAAGATCGTTAAACGTAATTTATTTCCGCTTAACGCTTTTTCGTACAAAACACGATATCGACGATTCTCGTATGGACGAAAACGGTAATGACGTACGTTTTTTGTTTGGGTTTAGTTCGTACTGTCGATAATAAATTCCCTAATCACTTAAGTATATACGCGTACTGAAACCAATTTAAAACGATTAAACGAATTACAATAATTGATAGCGCTAATAATAATTTTTACGATACGTGAGGTTTGTTCGAACGATTCGATATAGACGTGCACGTGTTTACGGTTGGCACGTTGTTGTTTGGTGCTATATCGATTCAAAACGGATACGTTTAAAAACATATTTCGATTAGTTTAATAACAGTATACGTAAGTAATGCGTGGGTATGATAATTAATTAAATCATATATATATATATTTATTTATACGGTTTGGTACGTAACAAACGTGTTTCGGCGTAAGACACCGCGAACGAATCGCTAAGAACTTACCTTGTAGGTGGATAGAGACTCGACGACGCACTCGAGGATGGCGTCTCGGCCGACAATTACCGTTAGATTGTCCATGCGGTCGCTGAACTTGGGCGTATCGCTGAAGAGTATTTCTGAAATCGCGATTAAATTTATCGTTACACGGCGGTGGTTATTGTCTTTGTCGGAGACGGGTGTGTCGCCTATTGGTTAGTTGGCGGTGGGGGTGCGGTGGTGTCGGGCTCACGTAATAATACGGCAAACGTTGCACTTCGAACAACTCGAAAAGTCAGCGATATTCCTATTAACGGCCGATTTTCCAATAAACGCTACGGGACGGTAACGGCGCTAATAGAAAAAACGAAAGCCGTTCGGGTATTTTAAAAGTCGACGGCAAAAGGAAAACGGGAACCGTATAATACGGTACAACTCGTAAAACGATTTCAGTGGCTAGCCGTCCGTTGTTATTTAACTGTTCGACGGCGACGTCGACGATGAAAGTTCCGTCGGATCCGACGCTCGGGATCGAACGTTTTATTTTCCGTTCGAACAATATTAGCTTACTGAAAATTTGCCAACCACGAATTTTTCAAATTACGTACGCCAATATATAAAATAAATCAACGTCGAGTTTTTCGGAATCTTAACGTTTCGAAACTAATAACGCGTTTGTGCCGTACCATTTGTCTCTAAAACGATTGTACGTATACGAGTTTTGAAAACGTCGTGTTTAAGATTGTCGTCGATGTTAGCGGTTTTTCGGTAATTTTCGTCCGGCGTGTGTTTAACTTATTAGAAGAGAAATCGAAAAACTGGTAATGGCGTTGTACGTATAACCATGATACACTCGGTCGATTTGCCGGAGTATCTATAAATTGTAGTCGTACGGCGCTTTGTACGCATTCGGAAAATTACGAAATAAAAAGCGTAATCATTCTCTAATCTTTTTACGTTTCGAGCTACGTATATTGTGGGTCATTTAGTCGTATGTATTGCGCGAATTCGAGAGTGGATTGGCGTGTATGCGGGTGCTAGAGAATTTCCCTATACTATGATATTTGTACGGGCCGTTACGTAATATTATTATTATTATATATAATACGGCGGAAAAACTTTCGTAGTTTCGTACGACCACTACTAATGTTTATATTCTAAACGTGAAAATACCCGGGAAGTGGTTTCATATGAAAACGGTTGTAAATCGAACTCGTGTGTGTGTATATATATATATATACATACTCGTACGTTTCTGGAAAAAAACGACGAAATAGATCGCGTATAAACTTACAGAGTAAGCGTTTTTCGGGGAAACCGATGTTCGGAATCGTTTTCAACCGGCTATATGATTAACCCACGCAATTTCTTGTTCGTATATTATACGTCGCGGAGATGTATTTAATTCTGGGTGTCTATGTACAGATATATATATATAGATATAGTAGAAAAAATATACGAGCGTGTGTCTATCCGACGTACGTTCGAATATTGGAAATAAAACCGAATATAACGGTGAAATTTGAACGTTATTAAATAAGAAAATCGGGGAAAGTTTAACCGGGAGAATAATCGCAAATCGTACGACTAATAACGTGTGGTGTTCAAGGGTCTTTAGGTTCGATTGTTTTTTCATTCGCTTCTTCCCTACACGATTTCATAATTAACTTAATTCTTTTAGGGCCAAATTCAATCGTAATAACCGTCCCGTTTTGTGTTATCTCCGAAGTAGTATCGTTTTCGGAATTTCCGTGTAAAAACGTACGTCGGCGAAACGTGAATTGAAAACGCGTTATTTTCCAGGATATAGATGTCAAAATGTCGTAATATTTCGTCGATTTAAGAAAATTGGATTTTTCGCGCCGTTATAATCGACGATGTCTATAATAGTTAATGAAGCATCCAGGCGGCAGTTGTTGGGCTTGTCGTTAGTAGACGCGCCGTCGCGACGATAATTTAACTAACGATCGATGTCGACGATATTATGTACGCGTGTTCACTAGTCCCATCGTCTCGCTTGATCGCCATAATTGTAGTGGTTTCCGCGTCAACTACCAGACGTTGATTAAATAACTGTTCGAAATAGGCTTTCATTAACATTCGTTCGTCGATTTCCAACGTTTTTAGACCCTTAAAAAGGGAAAAAGTCGGTTTTTGTTACGCGAACCGTCGTCGCTCGACGTCGATTCAATGGACGGCTCGGTTACTTTATTACCTACGATCGATAACCCCAAGTGATTCCGAGATACGAATGTAGAAAATACCCGAAGTAGTCGATCGCGTAACGCGGTTTTAGCCGATACTCTGTCCCTTCGGTTGGGAAAACGCGTACGATCGGTTTCGATTCACGATTAACTCACCGCGGCGCGGCTGTGGCGGACGCGTATTATTGTCATCGTCGTCGTCGCGAATCCGAAAAGGGTCCGTCGTCGCGTTCGATAATCGTATCCGAACGAGGCGCGCGCCCACATGCCGTGTGCATCGGCGGCGTTTCCGGATTCATTGCCTATGCAACTGGGTCGCTATCGAACAATGCGGGCCGGCGCCTAACGCGATTAAGTGCCGAACGTAATTAACGGCGAGGCGGCGGCCGGAGCACGAAACGTACGGCTAAAATAATAATCGCGAAAATATAAAAACGAAAGACGAATTATTACGAACGAAAAAGCCGACGGCGGGGATTTTTATTTAACTCCTTCTCCCGCGGAATTTCGCCCATCCATCGTCCCCACGTCGTGTGTCTAGGTGCGATTCGCGTGCTACCACCACCGACACCGGTCCTTGCGTTCTGACCCTTCGTCGTGTAACCGATAAATATTCACCGTACTACTCGCGCGCCCGAGTTTTCGTACACGTCGTCGTTATTATTATTATTATTATTATTATTACGAGTTCGTAGGCGGAACCCTCCAGCCCCGAACCCACACCGTCACCGTCGCCGCGCTCCGGCGTGATATTTTAATTCGACCGGTCACGCCATTCGGCCGTTGTCTCTGCGTCGTTCACGTGCGACGACGGCCGCCCGAAAATAAGGTACGGACGACGCGCCTACGAATAATACCCGTACAACAACGTTACGGCGGGTGAGAGCTCGCGGGTGCAAGTGTACGCGTACACGGAGTGGGTCGGCAAACCGGAAATTTCCACATAATTCTCGCCGAAATTGGAATAAAAAATAACGAAACGGTATTTCCGCGTTTTATCGTCGCGTCGACCAATTGAAACCTAAGTAGACCCGCCGCACAATTCGTTCTCTACGACGAAAAATGTCGACGGCGCGTTACTGGCCGAATTTTCCCTTCGGATCGTCGGGCCGACCGACCGACCGACGGACGGGGAGGTCGCCTGGACGGAAACCCTCGTGATACGTTCAGCTACCCGTCGAACGATCGTTTTTGTTTTCGTCAAATACGGCGCGGGTTTTCCACTTTGGCGTGAGTGTCCGGGAAGGGGTGTGTTTGTTGTCGTCACGATACTTATGTACGTCGGACGGGCCGCGTAGAGACGTTTTAATTTGCGGAGAAGCGACGATGACGGCCACTTGACCGCGCTCTGTACGTAATACACAAAGCCCGCGACGATTGATAATGATAAGTCACGCACACGCGCGGATACCGTACAATATATATAATCTATGCATACCCGTAGCTCATGTCCATCCCTCGTTCGCGCTTTCGGCCGGCGTTGATTTATCGTTCCGTTGTCGCGCGTACCTAAAATATACGTGTTGCCTAACCGCGGGCGCCAATCGTACAAACCCCTCCCCTACGTCCTTGGCCACGCACAAACACCGCCGTCGACCGTTGATGCGCGGACGTCTTAATTAAATATCGTAACCTCCCCCGAACCCGAGTCGCGCTACGACCGTGTTATTCTTAGCCGCCACCGTAGCCAACTCGCTTCCCACCCGGCACGTGCGAACGATATCGATTCTCCCAGCGTTCGTGTCCCGTTCTTCGATCGATCCTTTTTCACCACCTCCCCTCCACATCCATCCACAATCCGCGCGTAAAATACACGCCGGACGTTTTCGTTTACGTTGTAAATTCTCGTAAATTCAAAGTAGGATCGGCACGGTCTTCGTCGACGTTCGTGTCGGGCTGCGGCAACTGGCGTTCCCATTAACACACGTCCACGTTCGTTTTTGCGTATAATGTAACAGTGGCCGATTGTGTTACGAATGTATCACACACACACACACACACACACACACACACACACACACACACACCGCGAAAGTCGAATGTCTAAAACGCGACGACGAGCCCGTGGAAATACGCGACGCCGCTTCATTCGGCAACCGGCGAGTCGCGTGAAAATGTAAATTACGACGTCGTTTCCGCCGTAATACATGCTACGAGCGTGGAAAAAATATTTCCCAGTTTACCCGTGGCACGTAGACGTTTCACAACGGTCGACAACGGTGGCGAAACCCTCCCCCGTCCGTCCGTCCTTCGGTTACATAATAATAATAATAATACGGTGGCCGGTGTGTGTTGTTCGCATGACTTCGAAACGTGTAATTTAGTGGTCTAAGTGGGCAACCAACCTAGCGCCCTCACTCTCAAGGGTCGGCAGGATCGAAGAAATAATATATAAAATATACGTTCGTACGCGCGTCCGTATATATATATATATATGTATATTAATAAGAAGTCCGAGCGAAGAAATATACAATATAATGACGGGTTGTCGTCGGCACTTAAAGAACCACCGCTACATACACCGGACTCGGGGCGCTATCGACCGCGTCGAGAGGTCAAATGATTGATTAGTTAAATGACGTTACGGAGCTTTCAACGACGCGGCGTTTTACGTATTACAGTATCGTACGCCTCGTTACGGCACACCTAATGAATCGCCTTCGGGCACACACACACACATATATATATATATATATTAACGCGCGCTTTTGGCGATTTCCTCAATCCAACTCCCTCCAATCCCTAACCGTGACCATCTTTGGAATTATCTATCGAAACACGACGACGTCGTACGCGTAATAATTGTACGTTACGTAACGAAAACTATTTATTTGACACGTCCCTTTATTCGCTAACTGAATCGGATCATTCATTTCAAAGCGTAGATTTGTAGCCACGCGTACGATACGTGTCCCGTACGACCGTTTCGTTTCGATCAACTATTGTCGCGTACACTAGTGTGGCTAATTAGCGTCCGAAGTATTCATTCCGGTGATTAAATCCGCTCGAACGTAATCGTCTTAGATTATTTTTTTCCCCTTGCATCATCCGATAGTACACGGCTCGTTCCGTGAGCGGTATAATTAAACAAACTTTTACGACGGTAACCACCCCTCCCCGAGCAACACACACACACACACACACACCAAAGCCGGAGTATTATTATTCGGTCGCGCGATTATCAACCAAAGTCGAGGCTTAACAGAGGCGTTACAAATATTCGTATCGAGGACGGGAAAACGGTATATATGTATTATTAATATTTATCCGTATATTTATGTAGGTTAATGCGGCGATACGTTTTAATTAACGCCGTACGAGTAATCGTGGTTGTGTATCCGCCGCGTGCGACACGGACTGTTGCGCGTTAACACCGAATTATCCCAGCGACTCTATAAATAAATAATCGAAGTGTTCGAAATATTCGCGGAGCCGAACTTGAAAAACACAATACGTTTAATACGCGTAATATCATTTCGTAAACGTGCACCCGCCGCTTTTCTTAACCCCCTGGAGGCATCGAGCGTGAACTTTAAAACTTTTCCGTGGTACGCGCCAAAATTATTCGACAGCGCTTATTATTTTCACGTTTTCCGATTCGAAAAAACTATCCTCGCTCGAAATTAAAACGTAATCAACCGCGACTTTTCGTTACGAAAAAATACGAGTCGTGATTAGGGGCGCGCGCGCGCGACCCCGTGGTACAGGATTTTAAATATAGACGTTTTTAACGTAACTTTATACTGTAACTCCATACGTTTAATTAAGTTTCGCGTAAGCGTACCTACCGACTACTAATATTTCATACGATATTATTAGAAAGGTTTCCGAATTTTCGGGAATTTTTTTTTTGGGGAAGGAGTGGTTAGCTTCACGTTATCGAATGTTGGCAAACTTTTTAAGTCGTTATAAAATACGAATTAATTCTTTATTACGTCGATCGGAATAATAATAAAAATAATAATGTTCGCGCAGTTGAAATTGATACTATTCACGGTTCTGTCAGTGGCCCTCGTTACAATGGACAACGGTGTCCGAATAACGGCCGTTAATTCGTCGTAATCAACCGCCCACTCCGTTGTTTATTCGCTCGTAATGTATTTCACCGACAAATCGACGGAAAAATGTTCAATATAACGTGGTTCGCCCCATCCCCCAATGGTACGTGTACGTATCGTATGGTTTTGTTTCGTCTATGCGCTACGACGAAATTCGTCGCGTTTCGGCGTTTAAATATTGGACCCGAACTACACGAACGTTCGATAAAAAAGCTCCGTGCAGCGTAATCGTCCTAAAAATCGCGTTTGTAGTCGAAAACAATGACGATAAATAATAGTCGTTTTCTTTTCAACAGGATACCGGCAATGCAACGATTAAAATGCACGTGTACGCTTTAGTCGAGCTATTTATTTGCGGTTGGACAAATGGTCGCGGAACCCGAAATGTTTGCGTTTTTCCCTATTGTACGCACCACCCGCTTCAAGTTGTCCCCACATTTTCGGCCGGAATTCGTTAAAAATAACGTTGGTTTATTTACGCGTAGAACGATAATAATCAACGTCACGTATACACAGGACGATTGTCGTTTGTCCCATCGATAGATCGTTTTGGTTACCAATTACCAAAACGGAAATTCGACGAATTCAAAATTACGGCCAGTTCAACGATCGGTTTTGCGCAGCGCTTTCCAATTCCGCGATATCGAACGCGTGCGGAAAACAGGCCCCGGTATCGTACGTGCCCTTCACCGTGTCTTATATACGGAATATAATTTCGGCGGGGAATTATTATTTTTACTAAACTTGTAATAATTTTCGGAATGTTCAAAATTTTCCTTCGTAATTATTATCTATAATTTTTTGCGTAATAAAAGATCATTTTATTGCCCGAGTATACCGGAAACATAAAAATTACGAAACACGTATTACAATATTGTTTGACAACTTTTTTCTTACATACACACACATATATATAACTAAATATTTGCTCGATAACTCGTAGAAAAAAGAAATAATAAACTACGAAAAATCATAATAACCTTTTCAAAATCAATAATTTCCCCTCCTTTTATCGAATCGAATATACGTTGAATGCAATATACTTCGCGTTATTATTTTTTTTACGAAACTTGAAGTAATTTGTCGAAAAAATCGCGTCGTTATAAATTATAATAAAAAAACGTAACCCAATTCACAAATCTAGCGCCAGTTTTTATGGGACATAAAATTCGAACGAACGAAACTTGTCAGCGCTTGTTTCGCTTTCCTCGATAGTAGTTATGCCAGTAGACCAACCACCGACGGAGTTTGGCGTTTTATTATTATTACGGTTTTTTTATTATTTCGGACAAATAGTCGACGCCTTGGCCACCCTTGGGCGCGTGATTTACGGCTATCGCGGAATCACGAAAATGTGCGTTCGGTTTGAAAGAACGGCATAGGAGACACAACCGCCACGAATGCTTGTGAGAAACGCCGCGACGTTCGTTCCGAATTTCAAACAATTTTCGTATAATATTTTGCGTATCGCGCGAGCGTTTTGATCGTCGTTAATATTTTACGGCCGAAAGTCGTTCTCGTTTCCATGAATAGCACTTAAAGTCGAGTAGCACGAGCGCAATATTACAGCTCCTTATATAGAAAACAAACGTATTTACACCGAAGAGTATTGTTTTAAACGCGAGTGTCGACGAGTTACACGTGTGTTTCAAACGTGAAATTCGTATTTAAATTCGACGTTCACCCGTCGATAATTTAGTGAACTTTTCGACCGTTACCAGACACATTATCACATTATCAAACGTTTTACGTCACTTACACGTGTTACACACCGTGTCCCCGTAAAATCGATAACAATAATTTCGAAAACAATATATACGACCGGGAATTCGGCGAGCTTTCACGGGTTAAAAATATCGTCGTATTCTTCAGGAATTCTTTCAGTTGCACGCCGACGTTTCGGCACTATTGCGGTGGGTTTCATTTCGTGCGAACGTGTAGGCTGTCGTCGGCGAGCGACCGAGAACACTGGACATTTCTGAAAAAGACGATCCGCGACATTTCGTTGCCGCGTTTCGCCATCTCGCGCGTCCGTTCGCATACGTTTCGTTATTGGGCCGCCGATTCGCCTACCGAAATCACACGGTATCATCACGTCCAACGGATAAAGCCATTTTAATATCGCGTTACTTAATCAATTATCGGTGGCTATTGCGCTATACAATTAATGGCATAGTGGGTAGGGGGAGTAGGTTGTGCGTAAATCGTATCCAATAACCGATATTCGGGCGCGTGTTTAATTTTTAATCGTATTTTTCGGTACATAATTTAATTTATCGACGAATACGTTTTCAATACGTACGAAACGTTTCGATTATAACGAAAGTCGTCCGTAATTGGTGTGGGGGGGACTCGATAAGTTCGCAAAATTGTTTACGCGAATGCAAAACAGATAAAAAAAATATCATCGTCGGCATTTACGACTTCGTAGGTTCGTACCTACGACAATGGTTTCGAATCAATTGACGACGACGAAACGATAGGCAATTTGTATTTTAATTATTATAATTAATTAAGACGGGAAAACGCGATATATTGCCGTTTTTGTTGTTACTTCGTGTACGATCCGTCGCTTTTGTTTGCGACACGACAATTGAACATCAATCAAATAAAATTACGATACAAAGCGGACACGCCGCGAATATTTTGCTCGAGGCTATTCGGATTACCTAATTGAATAAGTCCGAATCGAACACGAATACGTTCATCGCGTCGAAAATGTTTTACGTTTAATATTCGGTGTATGGGTTTCCAAAACCAAGGAGACTATTATAGTACGCGCGGCGTGTATATCATTTTAAACGTCGGGAAAAGTTTCGTAAAAAACTTTTTACACTAAATTTTTATTACTGTCCATTATTTTTCTTCTTGGTTTCCATCAAACTAAGAAGTCGACCGTCGCGAGAGATTTACACAGTGGGCTCATTGTTTTGTGTTTTCGAGAGTTGGCTAACTTCGTTTATTTATTAAACATGATATACGTACAACGTTGTGACATACCGGCGGAATTAAAATCCCGTTAATGTTGATTGAAAGTCGCGTTCGTCTTCCATCAAACCAACATCTCGTTCTCTTCCAGTTGCATAAATATAATTATCGAAACTTCGAACGCGGATTTTTTCACGAATACCTACTCCTAAGTAGATGTAATAAAGCCGAACGTTAAATGTTCGATTTGCCGATAAAATAATTGAAAATTGTCGCAGAGTTTACGATTTTATTTAAAACGAATATATTGTTATTTACGATATATTTGTTTCTGTTTAAAAACCGTACATTTGAATTTGATCGCACGTACAAAAATAATGCGAGTATTCGTCAACTGTTGTATTTTGTGTTTATTAAGCCCCCCCGAGTAAAAGATTTCGTTTCTTATTTATTTTGAACACGCGTCCATTATGTTTATAATATCCGTATAAGCGAATAACGATTATAATAATAATAATCGTGATAAAAGCTCATTTTGACGATCAATCGTCTCACGTGTGCAGTCATGCAAGTGACGAAAAGGCCAACAGAATAACGTTTTATTTGTACACGTAGGACGCGAACGTGAAGTTTTTCGACAACGAGACGGAAAAAAAGGAAACGAAAAATTAATCAAATAGAAATAATCGTTCGCGGTGTGTACGAGTACGTAATATTACGTGCGCCTATGTGCCACTCAATCTCTCACGGTTAATGTTCTCGCCGCCCACACGATAATCAGTCTGTATATTAGATTACGTTTGATATTTTACGTAACATACACCTGAAGGGACTAAAATTTCGTGCTAGTATCTACACTCGGTACACGATACGAAAAATAAAATACGTAGTACGATATAATTACATTATAAGTTATAACGTTTCGTTTTAATTGGGGGGTTATTTTTAATCGTTTTAAGATTGACGGAAAAATACTGATTTTCATAAAAAAAAACGCTATTCGTAAGTAATTCCGCTTTATTTGAATTCGTCAACTTTCGTAATTTTACTTAGTTGATAATAAAAAAAAAATAAACGGTAATTAAAAAGGAAAAACAATTTTATTTTAAAACGCGATCGGTCAAACTTCGACGAGATCAATAATATTCACGAAGTAATTATTTTTTTTAATACCCGTTCACCCCCGACGTTAGCGATAAAACAAAACATTAACTTTAAACGATCCGTTTCGATCGTTAATTTTGTAAAAGTTTGGAAATAAAAAACCGCGTCGAACGTTTCGGATTTCACTGGACGCTATACTTATAATTACGCGATAACGGTACTTTTATAAAAACATATTTTTCCAACGGCGATTTATATGACTGTTTATAAAAACTGTTTAAACTATTAAATACTCGCTATGTAATACGTCAAGCTGATTTCTATCAGACTCCACGTTATGAGTATAAAATTGTTGAAATCGGTTCGTGGCTGCCGCTAATATCAGTCTATACGTTTATTTGCCCGTTTTGGCGGAACGATTTACGATTGAAACGACGCGAGTACGTTTTATATTTAATTTACCGTACATTACCGGTACTCGCGGCCGTACAATTATGTTTCGCTCGATTATTAAGGACATATGCGAACGCGGCAGCGGATTTTCAGTGTCTCGCCACTCAGGAAAAATGTAATAAAAATAACCAAAGTAGGTTTAAAATTTTTTTTCAAAATTTCTCATGAGACAAACATAATAGATAGGTCCGTGATAAATATTCGTTTAAATAAACGTTTTACGTTTTTTTTTTAAAAAAAAAAAACCTCAAACCTAAATTTTTTCTGCGTTCGCCCTCTTCCCCCCCCGTTTAAAGACTTTCGGTTTTTCGTTTTTTTTTTTTTAAGAAAATCGTTCGATTCTAGTTGATCGTAGTTATTCGAGCGTTTCGATCGCGACAAACGAGAATGACGACTATTACCGCGTCTCGCGTCCGCGATTTGAACGAAATATTTCAAAACCGTCGTCAATAATTGCCCGTAGTGCGCGCGACTTCGCGGTTCGACACTCACCTTTGGTGCTGTGGACCATCGCGAAGACGAGCATTGTCCAAAAGTACGTGGTCGGTACCGTTGTCATGACGGTGGCGGGTGGCGGTCGACGGCGGCGCTGCGCACACGGTGCACGGCTGTGTGACTACGGCGGTCGTGCGCGGTCTGCCCGTGGTCGGCGGCCTGCTGCTCTTCGACGGTTATGGTAGTCGGCGGCGGTGGCGTTGTCCGTCACCAAAACGTCGTAACGGCGCAAACGCCTCCGAGCGCGGTAAGTCACGTGCACGACGACCCCGGACCGGAATCGAAAATATCGCGTCGGACATTTGTTTTGCTCCCCCTTCCATACCGAAAAAACGAAACACAAAGTCGCGTTTTTTTCGGTTTTTTTTCCGAACGTTCTATTTGTTCGCGCACAGAAATGTTCTGCGCGCGGCCCGGTGTTATCGAAATCTAAACGGAAATTCGACCAACACTCCGGGAGGACACTAACGGCGAGTCGCGTCGTTAATAACTATTAAAAACGAGAAATTGTATTTCGAAAAAGTTGTTTAAAAAAGAAACGTACGCCGCCTTTAAAATATAGCGGCGATTACGATTGCACGTCGCGGCATTTTTACGATAATTTTACCGACCGTTTATCTGACCTGAAAAAATGGTCGTCCAATTTTTCGAGGATTCCATAAAACTTACGTTCAAGCGCGCTCACGGTTCCATGGAAAAACACGCAAAAGTGAGTACTTCGAAACAGTTTAAACCACGTTTTAATAAAAGCGAGATTCTTCAGAGGTTCGGCGCAAACAAAGTTTTAATAAATGGTTCAAAAGCGAAATTATAAGAGGGCAAATAAATACAACGAGATATCGGCAACCGAAAACTTTATTCGCGCATTGTCGTCGTCCACTTTGTAACCGTTAAGTGGCGAGCGTTTAAACTGAATTCCATATACGTACGAAGGTCTCGCGCGGCGAGCGGACGCAACGGGAGGAGAGGCACATTCTGTCTCGGATAAGCCGTTCTTTCGGCGTGAGACGCAAACAGCTTCGACGACAATGGCCGCCTGACAAGTTTGACCGAGAGGAAAATAACGATCGGTCGGTGTCTAAACACAACGCGAAAAAGTCGTCGACAACTCGAATGACAAACCGTTAAAAGCCGTAATAATCGCGTGACGTGGGACATCGGTGGTGAGGGGGGCGTATTATTATTAAATAACGCCCCGAATTCGCGAAGCGCGGTCGTAGACCCTACGAAACGTGAATAACGTTAAACGATGAACCAATGAAGTTCATCTCTTGTCGACATTTGAGGCGAACACTTCGTTAGGGATCGACGAACTTCCAACCTTCGTCGATTTGGCGTTGGACCAACAAATATGACGGACCCATCAACAAAACAGAATCAACGGATTTGGCCTTTCAGCGGATATTAATTTATTTTAATTACGTCTGGAAATTTATAATTCGACTATGCCGGTTTAACGTCCGGTAGTAGACATTCGGTTAACGATCGGTCGTGCAAGCACCTATCGGCACGCGCGACCGTGTTCATATCGCCGTCGGCGAACGAATTTCGAACGGAAATTTACAATGGAACGCCAGCGTGCCTGCCCGCCCGTATTCGTGGCACTCTGGCGCGTTAGGTTAGTTCCAGCGGTCCGCGATTGGTTTAAAATGTAAGGCCGATACTAATAAAGCGTAGAGAACGTCACCGGTAGCCATTCGGTAGGATCTCCGACGATGGTGGGTCGTTTTTACTCAATATCGGATCGCCGCTGTCCGACTGATCCGAAAACGCGCCCTTGTAATAATAAGCGTCGTTATCGTGGAATACTATGTAATACGCCTCGAAACGATACGATATTTTATATAATTGCGTAAACGAATACGCCATAGGAGTAGTTAACGTACAAATAACGTCGGCGCGAGAGACGTCCTTAAAATAATTGTATGCAAACAGTACACTACATGTGTGTGTAGTTCGTCCGACGTTTATAAACAAATAATACGCCAACAGTAATAAAACGTAACCTCTCGGGGTCGCTATTAGCGCGCGAAGGAGGAAATTGGCGGAAAAAAACCCCTAGGAAATTATAAATAACGAGCCGTATAACGAACGCGGTTATGGGCGGGGTTTTCTTTTACTCCACGACGATTCTCTCCGATGGTCGTCGTCGCGGTAAAACATTAATATCCGCGCACGATTAACTCGAACGTTCTACCTTTCTACCAACGTACCGCGTTGTCCCCTCGTCGGACAATCTTCGCGCGTCTCCGCTACTACCTACTACTTACGTCGTCTCTCCCCTCGTCCCCGTTAGTTTTTGCATTTAAACGAGACGCGCGATGTTATCACCGCCATCCAATAATAACGCCGACGGCCGCGGAAGATGGACGACGACGACGACGACGTATTGGAGCGCTGCGCCGGAACCGACGGCCACCGTCACGAAATCGTCGTGCGCGCTCATCGACGACTACACCCGTCACAGCACGGTGCACGGTATGCGGTACATGAACAATGCCGGTTTGCTGGATAAGTGAGCGGACACGATACGCTACTAGTATTAATTATTGACGGAGGTCCTTTGGGCTCGTATCCTTCTCGAACGAACGCGCGCTCCGTATTTCTCGGGGCGCGTAAAATCCTTTAGGGGGCGCGTAGTCAGAATTACGGAGTAGTGGTGGGAGGGTGGTCAGCATTTACGCGGGTCCTCCTTCCCGGTTTAAAAAATATTCGACGCCGATACAAACGATTACGTCTACTCCACCAAGTAGACTGTAATCGTATCGCGATAGCTTTTTATACGAATTTATGATCCTGTTTCGGATTACGGGCGCGTAGCACGACTGCGGTACGTTTTCAACCGTAGTACTATAACGATATAAACGATACGTAAAATCGATCGAGACGTACGTCTAGAATACGCGAAGACTCGAGCACGAGTTATGAACACCAAACCTGTGGCCGGGGGGGGGAGCAGTAAAACGTTTCGGATGGCCGAGCCATCCCTTAGTTACGTGTCTAGGGGGCATTTAGCGACATTTAACGGGGTCGCGTTCATGAAAATACCGTCGTACGGGTGTATATTATTATATTACCCTAGGACGGATAAATAATTATACACAATAACGGGCGTCGTCCAATAAAGTTGACCACGGTGGCAATAAATCGCGCGATTGTCGCTACCGTCGGAGTATTGATCACGAACGGAGCGCCGTTACGAAACACAATTTCGTGTAAAACCGAACGAACGCTAAATATGCGTAATCGTACGAACCGATACGGTTTCATGCGGACGAAGATGATTTTTTATACAACCGCCGACACCATTAAGTTCGCGTGGGGATTTCGACAGTTACTGGAGAAACGACGATATTTCGCCGTCGAAACTATTTCGATTTCGAGCGTTCGCTACCGCCGCTCGTGTTATTAGTTTTATGATACGATCGAAGAAACAGAACGTTGGAATTATAAGAACGATATTTTCGCGAAATTTCGTATTCCCGATTCGTAACGAGCGAAATACGACTACGGTTACGAAATACAAGGGGGTGGGGAAGTTTACTACGAAGCTAGAAATCGGCCGCGGAGGGGATGTGAGGGAATATTTAGTTACCGGTTCGACCCGACACGTACGAAACCCGCTGTCCGAATATATTTACGTCGCTAATAACCGCGAACGCGTTACCGTGTCGTAATGGCGACAATAGCGTATTTGTTGTGCACGGGATTTTCTTACGCCGTGACCCACACGTGACTCGCTATATACTGGACAAGTTGTCGGCCGCGATACGTTTCCTTCGCGTTCGCCAATATTTTCGGAGTAATCAACTCGAAAATTGTATAGCGGGGAAATATAACGAATTTAAGCTGTTTCGTCGTTCCGCCCGAGCGAACGTCGTAAATATACCTCGAATACCCGCGCGAATATATGTGGGGTACATTAAACGTGTAGTAGTAGTAGCGGTAGGAGTAACATACGTATCGGATATTATAATTATACGCGTATTACCGTAAAATATACGTATTTACGGACCAAGTACTACCTATTCCGTATTGCTTACACCCTACGAGGACGGGGAGGGCGTTTCTTATATTCGTTCCTATAAATCGCCATAAGGCTCTCGTTTTCCGAGCGTTTTTTTTTTTTTTTATTAACGCGTATCGTATACATACCGTACGTACGCCGCGTTCGTAATAAAACTATATTTTTATATTTATTTTATTTCGAATCCGCAGAGACGAAGACATTTTTCAACCGCACACACGCGGGTAATACGTACGTACGTACTCGTACAATTTACGTACGGGCTATACGCGAGCAAAATTTTCTTTCCATAAGCGTACGATTATATTCGTTCCGAGGCGGCATTATGTCCGAACGAGAGCGCAAATACTCGTTCGCCGTACTTACAAATACTTACAAATTTGTATTTTGATTCTCGGACATTCGCGTTGTTGGAGACTGTAGTACACACCGCCGGATATTCGTTATCCGCGCGTAGGAGATTCCTAAGAACGTAATTAGTGTTTATTATCCGGGCGTTTCGGAACTACCGAGCGTTTTTATCGCCGGCAATTCTGAAATTCGAACGCGCGCGTTCGACCAATTACCCTCGCTCTTTTACTCGACGCTTCGACAACTATTATTTTGTCTTCTCATCGTGTAGACTGATGAGCGCGCTAAACGAAACTGTGTATATATATATATATTTTTTTTCTCGTCTATCGATCGGCGGCGCACACTTTCCTTTTACGGCGGAAAAGAACGTCCTCTTCTAAAGTTAAATTCGAATGTCACACGTACGCCGTTAAATACGAGTTATAAGTTAGTGTAGTTGTACTATTATGTACATTTTTTTGGATTTAGAAGGGTCCCAGCAAATCCCCGACGCTTGGTTATCTCCGATAACGCTACCAATATTAACCGTCAATTCCCTCCCGCTCTACCCAACCGGTATTTTGCGTCGACGTCGTCCGAATACCCGATGAATTCCGTTCGCTTCGTAATACGAAGTTTAGTTTTATTTCTCTACAAAACATTGGTGCGCTCGAAACACGTTCGGCATTTATTACAATTAGCTTTCGGGAACGCGACGCGAACGAGCGGACGAAAAAATGGAAAAAGTAAATTGACAATTATCGCGCGAACGATATGGCCGTTACGCCGGACGCGAATTTAAACTTCGGCTCCGTGACTGTCAACAACATGTTGGTCGTTGTTCAAGTAGGGAGTAGTTCTTACGTTCATACGGAACAACTTGTTAAACGTTTTCGACAACAACGCGTGTGTTCGATCAACGACCGTTTCCCGAACGTCAACGCCGTCTTGTTTATTATCGATCTGGCCGCCCCGTCGGGTCTGTTTGGTTCCAAAACGCTCTTCCGTATCCGTTCAAGTTACGAGACACGTCATTTTAATATGGTATGGGTCGCAGAAAAGTTCGAAAGTTATAAGCTTATGTATGTGTACGTTCTAGCGAACGACGCGATAATATAAATGGCTACGACCGGTAAATAATGACTACGCTAAACTTAAAAGACGAGCGTTTTGTTTCGAAAACGTGTTCATAAACGGAACACGTACCCTACCGAAATAACTTACGACGAACGTATAATTCGCACGCATAATAAACGCGCTGATTATTATTCGTATTCGCTCGTAACGCGTGTTTCCATTGTTCCAATTTCGCTTTACACCTTATTAGGAAACACGACGAACATTTTTCAGAATTTTCTGGATTATCATGTTAACCATCAGTGGACTGTCGGCGTGCTATATCGGCTATGAGTTGTGGCTCAGGTATAGCGCCAAACCCACGCAATTGGCGGTTAAAGAAACCCATTTGCCGCTATACGAATTTCCGTTCCCTTCGATTACCATTTGCCCGGCGATAAAGATTAAAAAGACGAAGGCGTTCGAGTATTTTTCGAGGTAACGAGAACAATAGAAACGATCGCTTTTATTTGGACGTTTAACTTGCAGGGAAACATTTTGAAATTTATAACATCCGTTTAATAGGTACGTTAGTGTAGAAAACGAAACGATACGTACCGAATTAGTGGACCTAATGAGCGCATTGTCGTTGATGCAACAACCGACTTATTTTCGGATGACGGAGTACTTACATAAGGTCGGACACTTGTTGCCATTGTTCAAAAACGTAAATCTAACCGATTTCATGTTAACGACGCTGCCGACCTGCAAGGAAGTGTTCGGCCGGTGTAAATGGCACGGGCAGACGATATCGTGCTGCGAAGCGTTCTCGCTTCAAAGGACCGAGGAAGGATTTTGCTATTCGTTCAATTCGTTGACGTCCGAAGCTGGCATACATTGGTAAATAGCGACATGTTCGCGCAATCGAATTTACGATTAAATACGAGAGTATAGCTCATAGAAAAATAGGTTTCAAAAATAGGTTTTTTTAACGACGATATTTTAAACGTGATTTTAAAACGTAATATTCGTCGAGCAAAATACTTTCGGATATTCGTTTAAAATAATTTCGCCACCGTTCTTTAAGAATAAATACGATAATTTCACTGTAGCGAAACTCCTCTCCCTCCCCCTATGCGCGTTGTTCAACGTATAACGAACAAACAATGTACGTAATTATTGACTCGTACGTACTTTCCGTCAATATAGTCCTCTGTCCGAGGTGTTGGAAAACGAAGGGATCGTAGAGGAAGACGACTACATGTACCCCGGGTGCCAACTGAGGAGGAACACGGCGGTGGGAATAGTGACGGGTTTGGAAGTGTTTCTCGATCAGACGAATACGTCGGAATCGCTGGGAATGGGCCAACGCGACCTAGACGGCGCCAAGGTTGGAAAATATCGGTGGGACGATAATTAACGGGCAGGTCGTGATTTACGTGTCCGGTACAACCATCAGGTCATGGTTCACACGTCCTATCAGTTCCCCAACGCTGGTGACGGGCTGTGGTTGAAGTCCGAACGGGGCCGGCGGCAGAACATTATGATTTCGCCGGTTATAACGGTGACCAGCCAAAGGGTGAAGGACCTGAGCGTGGAGCGACGGGGTTGCGTGTTTCCGGACGAGAGAGAGCTGTACATCTATCACGTGTACACGCAGAGTTCGTGCTTTATCCAGTGCCGTATGGATTACATATTGAACGTGTGCGGGTGCCATATGTACTTTTTCAAATCAGCCGGTAAGCGCGCGACGAGTCGCGTGTTTTTCAAAAATATGTTAACGACCCGTCATCGTTGTACGTGTGTGTATGTGTGTGTGTGTGTGTATGTGCAGAGGACGGAAAGCCGATGTGCCGTATTCCCGATCTGCTTTGCATAAATCGTAACGCCGGTGAGTGTAAAATGGATTATACCGTTGGCGGGCGATGGTCGTATGTGTTGTAATCGGTGCGATAGAGGAACGTACGAATAATATAATACGTGGCCGGGCCGGTTATGTGTTTAGGTAACATGAGAATGTTGACGCCACCCAAGGGCACGCCGGGTTTCGACGAGCGCGCTTTACGCGAATCCCTAAATTGTTCGCAGTGCGTGCCGACCTGTTACGAGACCACGCACGAAATCGAAATGGAGTCGGCACCGGATCAACGGATGTCCGTTTGGCGGTTCTCCAGTTATTTGGACGTAGCCTACGGTAACTTGGGCGTGAAGAAATACCAAAGGGACGTAACGTTCGCCTGGACGGAGCTTTTGGGTGGGTGGGGTAGTAGTCGGTTGAATCCGTAGATCGGTATGCTAAGTGGCGTCGTTTTGGGTATGTGTGTGTGTATATTTTTTTTGTTGCAGTGTCGTTGGGCGGTGTCGCCAACTTGTTCTTGGGGTTCAGCATATTGAGCGTGGCCGAATTTATTTACTGGGCGGTGAAAATATGTGTCAACGAATTCGTCACGTTGTACAAATAATAATAATAACGCCGCACGTATTGTGTACGAACCAACGTCGTCGTTACGAGACGACCGTGTTCGTATAATGATCGCGTAATTCGTATATAATATAATATAAATAACACGTTCCGTACGTGGGCGTTCGTATTTGGTGTTCGATATATACCCTCGGCGCGAATACGCCCAAAACGTTGTCGTACGTATTTGTTGGTCGACCGCGGCCGACATGACGGAAGCAGCCGGCCCTTCGAAACCGAAGCCGCCGTACTGGCGAAAAGAATTTGCCTGGTCCTATTCGACCGTCGAACGACTGGCGGCCGCGAAAACGAGACAGATCCGGAACGTTTTCAGGGAGTATTCTCGCTATTGTACCGTGCACGGCGTTCAGTACATATTCGAAGAGAATTCGAATTTAATCGAACGGTTCGGCTCCCTATCCTCTACTCCCCCCCACTCATCGCCATTGAAAATGGGCGCACGCGCCAGTGACGACGGATCGTTGTCGGCTTTTTTTTCCCTGTTTTTAGATGCGCGTGGCTGGTCATCGTGTTGGCCAGTTTCGTTTGCGCCAGCGTTCTCGTGTACACGATGTGGCTGAAATTCTATTCGTCGCCAACCGCCACCGCGGTCAAGGACACACACTTGGCGCTGTACTCGTTACCGTTCCCGGCCGTAAACGTGTGTCCCACGGACAAGATCAAACGGTCGGTCGCCTACGCGTACATGACGGCCAGGGTGAACGGCACGTACGAACGCGCGGAAATGGATAACTTCTTGAACGTGTTGACGTTGTTCCAGCATCCGTTCTACAACAGGATGACGCACTTCATTAATTATGGGACGGGTGATATTTTGTCCAAATTGAGCGCGATCAACATAACGGACTTCATGTTGAACGTAAGGGCGTCGGCGTCGGTTGTACGGCAGGCACGCGAGTAAACGCGTTTCGCCGTCCCTCCATATTCGTCGAAAATATAATACTCGCCAATAGTCCGAATATCGTTTACGAAACGCTTTGTGATTTCGTGGCGTCGTAGTGTACGCGCTAATATATTTATATATACCGTGGACATTTCGAATTGGAAAAAGTTATTACGACCAAACTTACGACACACTATGATTAGTATCGGCGTGTCGATTATGTGTTAAAGAGGGGGACGCGGGGAGGTTAGGTTTGCCACGGTTAGGCAGGCCACCTATTGTGTAATCCTGATTACACATGCCTGTTGTACGGGTCGCGCCTAACATTTTAGAAAGGGCCGCCGTAAAAATAGTTACGGTTGTCGAGAGCCATCGATTCATTCCATCGGTATTTTTATTGATCAGGTAATGCCGACGTGCGAGGAAATCTTCAACGCTTGCTATTGGATAGGGCACTCCTACAATTGTTGCCAGTTGTTTAGCTTACAAAGATCGGAGGAAGGGTTTTGTTATTCGTTCAATTCGTTGACTTCGGTTGAAAAAGTGAATTGGTAAGGCCGTAAATGAATATCGCGAATTCGGGGAGTGATCCGAGGACAAAATAAAAACCGGTATTAAACTATAACGGCGACGTGTTTAAGCCCCATGTTTAACAACTTGGAACGTGGCCCGAACGTGGCTTTCAACTCGACCAACTGGAAGTGCGTACTGAAGCGGAATTCGGCGGCCGGTTCTACATCCGGATTGCAAATATTTTTCAAACGGTTCAACGTGTCGGAGCGTTTGGTCAACGCGTCTAGGATTACCGGCCAATCGGCCGTCAGGGTACGTAGTTTGACGGGTCCGTTTTTGTGTACGGCACGAAGAATCGTGAAAATAATATTTCACATACTAACGTGATGGTCGTTGTTTGTCACCGTCAAGGTTCAAGTATTTTACGTGGACGAGTATCCGGAGTCCGGTATGGGTAGCATTATCGAGGCGAAGAAAGGGACCAAGCTAAGCATATTGGTGAAGCCGTTCGTCACTTGGAGCACGAACGCCATCAAACATCTCCCGGTGGCGGAACGGTTTTGTTATTTTCACGACGAGAAACAACTGAGCGTGTCGAAATCGTACACGCAAAAGTCGTGTCTGTTGGAATGCCGTTTGAACTATTTACGCGAACAGTGTCAGTGTCGTCCGTACTATTTCAACATGATCGGTGAGTAGACATCGTTAGTGTAGACACGACGTTAATGGTTTCGACGATAAAACGTCCCGCTATTCCGTTTCCTCGGGAGGATGGGGCGACGACGCGATTTAAACGAACAAATCGTCGGTTCGTACGCGCGCGTAAAATAACGAACCGGACGAATATTTCGTAAACAACGGCGATTAAAAAAAAGGAAAAACGTTTAAACTCTCCCGTCCGAAGCGTATAAACGTACCGTTTTCGAGAAAACGTACCCCAAAACAGACGGACGGCTGTTTACGAAAAGTGAACAGGGTAGCGGCGCGCTTGGCCCGTAGTTTTAGGCATTCGCGAACGCGTGGCCGTCCGCGTTAAACGCGAATTTCGTTTTTGCCGCCAGACAACCGTATACCGATTTGTAACTCGACGCAGCTACAGTGCATCGCCCGGCATAGCAGCGAATTACGGTTCTACAGTCCACCGGTGGAAAACGTCAGGGGTTTCGCGCTTACCGAGATGAAGTCGCCGCTGAACTGTTCCCAGTGTTTGCCCACGTGCCACGAAAGCGTGTACGATCTGGACATGGACTATTCGCTGGACTCGTTGCCGTTGGCGCGGAACAGTCACGGTTACGTGGACATTTTCTACAGGAACGAGGGAGCGGTCAAGTACGAACGGGACGTAACGTTCGGCTGGGTCGATCTACTGGGTACGTCGGTTTTTGTCGTACGCAAAATCGGTACACGATAGACGCGCAAGGCTCTTGGCCACCGTACACTCCGAGCATCCCATCCATCTGGACGGTTTGGGTTTACCAAAAACGCACTCGGTGGGGTGCAAAACCGTCGGCGTACACGCCCTCCCTCCGGTCTGTTTCGCGTTAATTATTCGAACCGAAACGGTCAAAATTAAACGCGGCCGTACCGCGGGGACGTCCAACGCCATTTCGTTCGCGCGTTTACCGTTTAAAACGGTCTTCGTTATTAGAAAACGTACGTCGGTTTTCGTCGCCCGAAACACCGGCCGTTATATTACGTACGATATTGTACGCGCGCGCGACACGACGGTCGGGGGGTTTCGACGATTATACGGTTCGTTTACGTTATAACGTTTCTATCTCTCGAGGGCGAACGCGAGATTCGTCGAAACGCTAAATAGGTCCGTAATTGTTGCGCGAATTGCGTAACGGCCCCGGGGTCTAAATGTTTTTGTTTGCGATCGTTTAGTGTCATTCGGAGGAATCGCCGGCCTGTTTCTGGGGTTTAGTCTGTTGACAATCATCGAGTTTATATATTGGGCCATCAAGTTCCTCGTGCATCAATATCACACGCACTCTGTATCTAGAAACGAGATTTCACCAGGACAAATAAACGTTCGAGGCGATTGAGACACAAAAGACGATACACGTCGTAGTAAAAAAATATACTAGTTTATATTTATCGGCACACTCGAACGGCGTACAATTTTTATAATAAAACGTAAACGATATATATATTTGATTATTAAATTTTACCAAAACGCTTACATACGTTTCGTGCGTACAACGAAATATAAATGTATCGTGAAATTCAATACGCTAAACGATTGTTTTACGTTACAACGAAGCTTATTATATAATTTAACAAGTTGTAGGCACGAGGTAACACAGTAAAAAGCAGTCTATTAATTTAACGTTATATAAATAAAAATATAAACTGTATCGAATAAAAATGTGTTATTTTAAACATTATGAATATGGCGATCGACAACGATTCGCTACTATTACCATTACTATTAAAAGCGGTAAAACTTTCATTCTCGGCGATTTTACATCGACGCGAATAAATTATAAACTTTGTGCACGTACAAAAAGTAACAAATTAATTTGATTACAAGTTTAACGAATAAATCACGGGTACAGGAATACGTAAACATTTACAAGTATTGATAATAAACAATGTTAAACGTGCAACAACTATAGATCATGCGTGGTTTTGAAGTGAGACAAATTATATGAGAAATACCTCCTCCTCTGCCTCCTTAATCGGTCAATAGTATATAGGTTTTGTTTTTGTATAAAAGTCGGTTGACGTTCAATCGTACAGACGTCATCAATTGTTCGGCACAACGGAATATCTTTCAACGAGTAACAGATTGCAATCGTCGCAAACGCGTACGGGTTTTGCAGACGACGGTAACATCATTGTGTTGTCAGAACACAGCGCACAGAATATTCCGCCACAATGTCTACAGTGATGCTAGATTTTTGTTGTTTTTTACAAAAAAAAAAAAACATTAATAAATATAATAACGCTTACGAACTATAATCAGGTGGTCGTTTTACTTTTCTTCTCGTTATGCTAAATTCTTTTTCACACTTTTTGCAATTAGCCACCTCTTTGTCACGTTCCCAGTGAGCTTGCGCCAACGTACTGTTGACCGCTTCTTCTAGCTCGCTGGATTTCAATATTTCCCTTTTTAACTGATCAGCTATCTCTTCTAACGCTTGTTCTTGCCCGCGATACTTATCCTTCAACCGATGGTGTTCTTCTTGCAAATGAACATATTCCTAAACATTCGGACAACAAATTTGAATTTAAAACATAGCGCGCGTGTTTTGTTATGAAAAAAAGCCGAGGTAACAATTTACGTTCGACATGGCTTTGAGTTGAATAATTTCTTCATCGAGTCGTGTTGTTTGATCACCTGCCTTGGTCAAACGTTCCTCAAGCGCACACTTAGCTTTTTGTTCTTTTAATAAATCTTCTTTAATTTTGCCAATATCCATCATTTGTCCGGCAATTTGATCATGGTATCTAAGTACCGATTCGGACATTTTCTTCTTCTCTTCCTCATGTTTTTTCGATCTACGATAAGTAAGGAAATAAACGAACGGAAAATAAATTCTACGTAAATAAATAAAAATAAAAAAATGTTGCGAGCGTTATTTCAAGTGTAAAAAAATATCGAAACTATATAAAAAAAGCAAAATAAAAATAATAAACAATAATAAAAGCCAAATGATAAAAACTACGAAATAATAATTGATCAACAAAATCGTGTTCAGGACGATAATTTTTAGGATATTATTGAAAATCGCATTATTATCAAATAAGTTGTTTATTCAATAAGTCATTTTATACTATTTATTTAGATATAAAATAATGATACGAAGAAAAAAAACGCGTCAAACAGCAATATAATTTTATTGTTCAATATACATTAATATGTTGAAAGTATATAAACGAGTATAGATTAATGGATAATGTTTATATTCGACCGATTAACTTATTTTTTATATACTACGACAGAATATTTGTAAACATCGATTATGTAGGCAATAGGAAAAGAATTTTCAACATATACGCCAACAGTTTTTAGCTCGCATCATTTTTTTATTAAATAATTTTTGTCTAATCGAATTTATGCGTCGAAATACATTTTTATTATAAAACATAATTATTCGTGACATTCGAGAAATAAAAATATAGTTCTTCTATACAATTATTTAATTGAAATGCCATAAAAAAAATTATGTCAAATAATTGGAAGGAATAAATTAAAATACATACACCTCTTCAGTTATTTTCAAAGCCTCCGTTAACGTTACGTTTTTCTTTTCCAATTTAGAAACAAATTCTGCTTTGTGCTTAAGCGAACTCTCACTTTCCTGTAATTAAACCTTTAACTAGTTTCTATAGACAAAGAATTACGAAGGGAATTACACCTAACATTTGCAAAGTAATATACAAATTCTTAAATTTGGCGTTTCAATTAAAGATAAATATTTTCGTTATGTTTATGGATCGCTCGATTGTTCGGGATCAGTTAATGGTTCAGGGCTCGGTGCGTTTGTTGACAAAATTGGAGTGTATGACTGTCGATGATGCGATCGGTCTGGACGAGAAGCCAACCTAGTGTCTGAATTGGAATTCTTCATGCCCGCGTTGTTTCTCATCCTCAACTGTTGCGCGTCATGGAATTGTAAATTGCTCAGCAAGCAACCAATCTGTTCAGTTTTTTTCTGAAGCCGGCTCACCATTTCAGCTTTTTTCGTCAAATCTTCTTCACATTCCTGATTATCGCCCAACCCAATATTGTAAATTACATTTTATAACGTTTAAATTAACTAAATACCAATTACGACAATTTAATACCGATATTTAATAAATTGAATAATAATATTAAGTTACTCGTTGTCGGGTCTCCTCACCTGTAATTTTTTATACATTTCCAAGTTAATTGTTTTGATATCGTCTAATTGTTTTCGCAGTGAAATAATATTTTCTTGTTTTTCTCGACTTTCTTTCTCTAAAAGTTTCATTGCAACCTCCATTTCAGCTTTTAAACTCATCTAAAAACGCGAACAAAAATGTTTTTCTCGTTTAATGTTTGTTTTATACACCCACAACACACAACACGTACTTGTAAATGAAGTTCCTTCTCGGCTTCGATTCTTTGTTTCTTTTCATTTTCTGCAAATTGTTTGAGAGTGTCCATGTCTCCAACAGGAATATCAATAGTTAGAGATTCTCTCTATAAACCGCAAATAATAATTGTTAATATGTATTATCAAACAAACGGAATATTTCTGAAATACATAAAATATATCTACATTTGTTAAATCGTCTTTGTTAATCAACTGATTTTTTAAAGATTGATTTTCTTCTTTCAACGTTGATAAACTGGTTTTAGCCATATCGAGTTCTTCTTTAATTAAAGTATTCGAAGTAGTGAGAGTTTCTACCTTCGACTCCAAATTTGCTACCGTCGCTCTAAAAATAATTTTTGGCGGTTATTGCGTTATTTACGTTTTTTAATAAAACAAAAAAAAACGTACTTTAAGTGGCAATTAAGCTCTTCTATATAGTTTTTTTGATCAAGTACTACATTCATGTTTTCCGATTCTAGACCTAAAGGACTATCTGGACAACTCACAGTGCCTTGTATGTGATGGTTTGGATGGTGACTAGACCTCAGATATAATGAGAAATCGATTACACCTTGTTGTGAATCTAAATCTTCCTCCTAATAACGTAAATAACGTTGTAAACAGAATCACTAAGTATCGCTAATTTTACAAATCTTGCCTTAATACACAAATTGCAATCAATAACGTTAAGACCGACCATTAGGCCGATAATAATAATAGCTTCGTCACTCATCATTAAAGCGTCCGGCTCAAAATAATCTACCAACTCTTCGTCACGATTGTCCACTAATATTTGTAAATATTCCGCCAATTTTTTCTGCATTAAAGCTACTCTTAACCAAGCTCTCGCTCTACCCATCGGTGTTCTGAAACAATATTCGGTTAAAAATGTTCCAACGTCACGATTATTCAAATTTACTTGACAGTGGGCAGATCTCGAATGCTATTTGTCAGTTCTAGCGCGTCGGACGTTAGTTTTTCAACAATTTGCAATATATCCCATAATTCTTTTTTAGGACCCAAAAGTCCCTTTTTGGGACGTAAACCATGCCTGAGAACATGCTCTAAGACTATAAAAAAATGTTGTAAAGGCGCGTGATCTGAATCTAGCATTCGTCCGTTTTTCAACGAATTTTCAATTAGTTCTTTCACAATAAGTTTGGATATGTTCACCAGATTACGTCTCTCGATCAACACTGGGTCGCGATCTAAATATAACAATTCGTAATTACATTATTCTAATATAAAATATAATCGGCAATTATTACGATAGAAATATAATTATAGTTTCATAATAAGCGATTCAATACCTAATAAGAATGGTAGATCAGGAGAAGTGAGACATTGAGATGGAAAAATATCGGATAGTGGACCATCAGTTATTTCCCGTAAACATAACCATTCGCCCTCAACAGACACGCGAAAGTTACATAAGTATAGATCTTGAGAATATGGGTCCAAGTTTTGCATCCATTTATTTAACATCATCGTTCTTGTTTTCAAATAAAACGAAACAAACCTTAGACAAAAGATAAGGTTCATGTGTACCAGCTTTGTGTTTAAAATCAAAATCAAATTTAATAAAACAACGAAACTATATTACCAAAAAAACAACAGAAATAATAACATGCAAACATGATTTCAGGAACTATAATCCAAAATGCAAAATTATTAGAAAACAAATTTGAATAACGAACGTTATAAAGTATAAATGATAAAATTGGTATAACTTTATCTTTATTTAGTATTTATTTGTTCGTTTTAAACATTAAATAACAAATTTAATTTTGTTCGAAATATCTAATAAATAAAGTTACGTACGACAAGTTCATTAATAACAATTAATAACCTATTATCTAAAACAAAATTTCACATAGTTTTATATCGGTTAAATACGACGAATATTTAATAAAGAAATAATTTATATAATATAAAAGAAACTTAATAATTTATTATATAATATTGGATTGGTAAACTTAAGACAGAAATCGACATTACGTATTTCTAGGGGGAACTGGTGGAGGCAATCTTTGTCTTGGTGGTAATGGTGGTAAAGGAACATTCGAAGGTGGTGGATAGTTAGGCATTCCATCCGAGTTTGGACTTTGATCAGAACGCGCTGGTAATGGAGGTCTTATTGGAGCAGGTCTCAGTTTGTCTGTCCACAACGGAACAACGTTGTTCGTGATGGTTTCAATCTCATTTTTTATAACCTTAGCCCAATCGTTATCTTTCGCAGTCAAAATTAACGTGTAGTTATTGATAGAAATTTGTTTTATTTTTAACGCGTTAGCCGCGAAACGACCATTTTCATATATGATTTCAGCGTGATCTGCGAAATATCGTATATTTAAGATTTTGCCAAAAGAACCCAAACCTTGAAGCATTATATTTTTGAACGTTTCGTCATTTACGGGAAACGCGGTGTTTTCAATGTGAACAAAAATAACTCCGTCGATCGGCCCGTATTCATTCCACATTATATTTAATTCTCGATCTCTTTTATTCTGATCAATACACAGTATTTCAATTTCATAAGATGCCATTACAGGTCTGTGATCACTCTCTTTGATTTCGGCACGTCCATAAAATACTTGTTTACCAGTAGGCCACTCGTTGTTTTCGTTACAATACCAAAGCACACGATCGGTCCAAGCGGGTGTACGGCATTTATCACTAGAGTCGTACTCGTCCGACAGTATGTCATACTTATAAGTTGGAGGAAACGTTATAGGGGCTTCAAAGAACCCATCAAACACTTTCTTATCTTTGCATTGAGCTAACAGTTGATCATACTTCAAAACTTCATCCAATTCATTATCTAGTACATGATTTATAAGATCCAAGCGATCCATATCGACCCGATAATTAAAATCACCACACCAATATACATAATCGTTTGATTGTATCGGGACTTTCAATTTCCTTGTTATTTCGTTGAAGTCTGCGTTACGATCGGCTACTTGTGATTGACCAGCAGCAAAGTGAGAGCATATGAAACAAATATTAGTAGCGTTTAAAGTGAACCGAACCATTACTGCACCTTTATTACCAGTTGCACCTCCCATTCCTGTTTTAACAGAGTCTGTAGTAACATCTTTAATATAAGTTAATAATTCTGGTTTAATAAATATAAATAAACAAACACCAACAAGTTGTGTACTAGTAAGTAAGACATAATCTCTTTTAGAAGACAAAATATTTCTAAGACTTTTATTCCACATATCTGCGTTGTCTGAACTAGCAGCCATAATATTGCTAGCATTCAAGTCAACAATTTCTTCAAATCCGATCGCGTAAATATCAGGAAGATTATCGTCATTATTTAGGAAGAACTCTTTTGATGGATCAAATAATGAAACTTCATAGGGATCTAAGAGCCATTTGGACAACGATTCTAAATTGTTAGAATCAAAGTTCAAAAAATGTTTACCTCCATTCACATTATACGTCGCAACAGAAATTCGCAAATTACTCTTGTAAGTAAACGATTTATATTTTTTACAAATTTCTTCTATCAGATCTGGATGACATTGCCAAGTGTTATATGGTAGTAATGTTTTCGCTTTTGCTGACACTTCATTATTTAAGGCATTTCCAGATAATAATATGTCGAATCCTTCTTGTTTACTGGAATCTAAAAGATTATTTTGAATAGTTCTAGCAGCTGAACGAGCTCCGTCTAATATTTTGGAGCCACCTTGTATAGCACCAGTACCAGCGTATATTCTACTTATCTCATTGCCATTGTTTACCCAAAGCTGTTGAAACACTTCTTCAAATCTTGTTATTATTTGATCAGTTTCATTTTGACAAAGAAATTCCAATTGTTTGGCCAATATTTCCAGGGCAAAAAATTTTTGAATACAGTTTGTACGATCAAGACAATCGGTACAGTTTATTCTCATGGAACCAGTCTGATGTTTTATAACAGAATTACCTTTAGCATAAAATAAACCAAACGAATCTAAATATGGGTCGACTACGTTTTTTAATTTTTGTAAACTTTTTTCGCCATTATTTTTAAACTCTTGGTGATAATCAAACGCAACGAATGGTATAAATGAAAACGACGAAGTGGAATGTTTCTGTTCAAAAGCGTAGCTCAAAGCCGATTCATTTTCTTTACTGTTGGCATTGGCTGCACCCAATAAATTTACGAAAATTATATTACCATAACAATCTTTTAGTGACTTTACATGTTTTTCATAAACATCAGCCGATGATTCTATACTTCTCGATAATTTCACTTTATGGGCTCCGACATTCATTCCAGGTTGTTCCCAAAACAATGGTACACTTCCTCTAATTTGCACAAAAGACGTAACCTCATCGTCCAAATAAATAACTTGTTCGGTTTCAACAAAATTTGCGACATAGCCGTCATCATTACAACCACGAACATTAAATCTAGTTCCGGCTCTTCTACAACTTAATCTTGATATTATAGCTATTCTAGCTTGCTTGTGTCGGGCATAAACAGTTTTTATCTCAATGCTGCCACAAACGATCTTCATTAACCACTGAGAAGTACTAATTCCAAAATGAGTGAAGTATACATGTAAATTACGATTCCAAAAGAAACGTTTGTCGGGAACACAGTTATTCCATTGTCTTTGAGCACACAGTGTTAAATCAAAACGAACAGCTTGTGACGTGTATCTCGAAAAATAAAAACAACCGCTGTTTAAAAGTTTACGCACTTCGGACGCATAATCGTCACTTTGTTGTTTTCGCAACGAAACAAACGTGGTCTGCGTGATTTTAAAAATTTCCGCATCGGATATTTTGCCAACGGATTGACAACCAGTCACTAATACTAAGAAAAGTGCTAATTTATTGTCAATATTTACATTCAGAATGCCAAGGCATCCGTAGGCGTCTACTATTTTCACACACTGTCGTTTAAAAGTATCGAATTCGCTGCCCGCTGCTGTGCACAAAGTATTGTTTTCGAATAACAACACGTCATCTTGGTAACGATTTTCTAGTACAATACAATAGCTGTGGTTAGACGGTTTTTCGTAGACTCTGAAGATTTTGCCGATGATAGACGGCGACTGTTTCGCGGACATATTGTACACCGACAATTTAATTTTTGCTTACTCAAACATACATATTTCTGTTTTGGACGGTTCGGACTAAAAAACAAAAAAACAAAAATAATAAAAACAAATAATAAAGAAGCGATACACAATATGGTGGTAAGGTACGGCAAACAACAAAGTGGTGTCGCGGTAAATGAATAATAAATAAGCGCAAGACTGTAGGAAAAAAAACGACTAAAGCCACAAGCTGGTTCACTTAATTGAAATCAACTCGCCGTCGAACTTACTAAGACTTGAGAGTTCTTACGATACGGGCATTATATAGAGTAAAAACGCCTCGAATGATACACGCACACAGAAACACCGACCATTAGGTACGAGGAAAGTATTGATTTCCTACTCGTACCCGACCACCGAATGAGTTCGCGGTGAAACCGATAACAGCGATAAAGTCGGTCGGACGACATCGATTTTTCGATTTTCCACTATCGATGTTTGAGACGAGTCGCTTGAGTCGTTTTGCGGTAAACAAAATTTCACTACACGTACGTGCGTACACGCTTCGAACGGGTTTTCACAAAATTTCGTCGTTCTTCTGGTAAAAAAATTCAAAACAACACCAAAAACAAAACGGCCGACGCCGACGGGAAACCAATCGGAAAAAAGACGAAAGCCCTATCGATATATTTTACAATTTACGATAACGCGGCGTACGAAGTGAAACCGTAACCGATTTAGCTGACGGATTGGCTTGCGCATGTGTAAGCGGCGGCGGTGCCGTACGAGTGTCGTCCGTTTTCGGTTTACGATTCAGTGCGTACGAGTACGGTACGTTAAATTATTAGCTCGCGTTCCCTCCCATTTACGATTGTTACGATATAATTTTTTGATTTTTGCCCATAATGGTCATATATTATGGAATACGAACCGTATTATACATACTTGAAAAAGTCTAGCGTGTCATTTTCGTAATTGACGACAGAAACGCGTCATGGAAGTATATCCAATTTATGTAGGTACCTAGTGGTGTACATATTATGTCATTTTTACATCTACTAAAGACACGACAATACGACGGAGTAATAACTAATAAATATTATATACGGAGGAATAGCCATTACGGAAAACGTCGTCGATTAATAATTGAAAATAAACAATTCGACTTTTATTGGCGTTTCGAGTATTAAATAAATAAACGACGAATTTGTTATTATCGTTCGTAAGGAATTTTATATAAAAACCTAGCCCTATTATTTATGTATGTACACCAAAATAACGCCATCGGTTGAAAACGGTTATACGCGTTAAAAGTTGTCATTAAACTTATATGCAAGTGATTTTGAACTTTTGATGTCTTAAGAGCGAATATGTATATATATATATTTTGGTTTTAAAGAGAAATTACGATTTATAGTTTCAAATATAAACGGATTGGTTTTTTTTATATAATTATACGCGTCCGCATTTATGCGAATAAAATTACGTTTTTATTAGATTAATCGTTAAATGTATTTCTTTAAATTTTAAACGCTTATATAAATATTCGGTTTCGCGTTTGACAATTAATATCGATATTTTATTTAAAAATATGAAGTTTCAAACGAGAATAATTATTTAAAAGATTATAGAATTATGTTAAAAATTTACGACGCGACAATATAATATAATATATATAAGTCCGAAAACACAAATATTAATCTAAAAAATATCAAGGTATATAACGATAATATAAATATAAAAATTACTCGTATATATTTAACGTGAGTAGTTAAATATGTAACAGTTTTCATTTACCAATTTCCGCATAAACGGAGAGTACGATATTCGTATAAATATAAATAATACGCTATCCTGTTATGAAATTCGAATAAAATATCTAACCTATATTTTAATTCCTGTAGCTATCTATACAAATTGTACGCTAAACGTTAACGCGACACGTCAATTTATTCGTGGTATTAAATATAAAACATACTTGTCACAAAACAGGAATATTGAGACGAAAAATACTATAGCACAAGCTAAAAACCTAAATGACGTGTAAAACAAACGTCGTTCGAACGTATTTTTAGAATATTTATTTATTTTACACAAATAGGTCGGAATATAAATTAATTTTATTCGCCATCGTTCGTCACCTGGTTTAGTAGGTACTGAATTACTACTCGGATATGTCGCGTTCTAATACAATTAAATAGTTCAACGAATGACGACCGATACATTTTAGGACAACCTACCGGATGGGTGACCGTTTATATTTATTCGGGTTTTATAATATTACGTTTAAAACCGAAGTTATACGTAATAAATTATGTAAACACAAACGCGTCGGTAAAAAACGGATTTTAACATTATTTTTCCGTAATATATATTTAATTATCAATAATTGTTGCACCACAAATTACGCCCACCGTTTTCGTGATTAAATACTTATCTACACGTGATACACACGTCAATCAATATAATTTAATATACTATGGACAAATATTGACATGGAAGACCAATATACGTAGCGCTATTTTCACCTGTACATAATAATTATTAATTTATAATATAATATATTAGTTCAAATATCTGTGGAAATATTAATACTACAATAATGGAATATATATTATAAATGTATTAGTATAAAGATTTAAATTATAAATAGCTATTTAATTATGCGGAATGATTAAACCATTTCAATTAAACTTTGGACTACTAGTTTAGAACAATTGTAGTTTGTATAATATTGACTAATTTTTACTGCAGAATGATGGCATTTTACATATTGGAAGAAACAGAAAAGTTTAATGGCTTTGATAATAAGTCGTCATTAAAAATTTATAAAATCAGGTTAAAAGTGAAATATCTACTATTACTATTAAGTGTTAATTGAAATTACAACGTGGATAAACGATAAACATGACCATGGTTAATTACATTCTTATGTTAAACATATTTTACTAATTTATGCACATAAATATTTAAATATATTTGTAAGGTAATATAAATTAAAAATGTACTTTCTTACTTTTAGGATGATAGTTCAAAATCATTTTTTACCTAAAATTTAATTAAAGTGACTTTAAACGTTTTAAATTATTTTTCTTTCAATAAGCTTAAATAAAGAATATTTATAACCACTTTGACATTTTAAAACAAATATTAAAAATAAAGTACAGGTTTAATAATAATACAAATACTCCACTTAATTTAGTATTTTTAATATATAACATATTGGTATAAAGATTGGATATTACTGTATGAGTATAATTAATTGTTTCACAGAATTTTTCAGTTGTAGTGATAGACAAAATCTGACAGACAATTAGAGATTAACAATTTCAAGAATAACTAAATTTAAAATGAAAACTGAAGAATTTTATTTAAAAAAATAAAAATTATACACCTATTATCTATTTAAGTAATTGTTTAATAACAATATTTGAAACAATATTGCTTTCCTGATGTTTCAGAGTAAATTGAACATTTAAAACTTGGTTTATAGCGCCTATTATCGATTAATTAATTATTTAAGTATGTAGTTAAGACACACCTTAGGTGGGTTCCTAATATTATTGAGAGTCGAATGGTTTTTGTAACTGGAGAAATAACAGTAAATAAAGACGGATTGGATTTACGATAAAATTATTATTATTTGTACGACTCACGTTTGGGCAATTTTCGTTCTGGTCTTGCTTTTCTCGAAGATGAAAAAAATATAGGCCATCTATCGATAGATGTTAACGACGGAGATCGGGAAAAGCTTTTAATGCCACTGTCAAATGAATCCGAACTTTCCATAGCGGCAGCCAAACCTTCGGCACTAGAATTGTTCATAATTTTAACGAAGAGTATAACGTTTTTATATTTAATTAACGAAAAACCACCGAACCAATTTCGCACCGTTTTACCGTATCATGAATAATTACAATAACAGTGATAAGAAAATTCTGACAAAATTGTTTTTGTAATCAAAATGGCAAACGATCGTCACTTATCAATGATACGTAATCTACAGACGTGGTGTATGTAATATATATTGTTTTTTTTTTAAATCGAAATTTTAAAAAATAAAATTTTTAATTTTGTTTATTTTATGTTTAACGAATTCCAGTTGAATTTGTTTACTTACTAGAATTTCATAACATTTTTATTTCATACGTATAATGTAAGGTTGAAAAAATGGTTAGTTTAAAAACCGCGATATTGGGATTTTTTGTTCAGTTGATGTTATTGCTCTCTATTTTTGATATTTATTTCAAATCACCAATTATTAATGGTATACCAGATCAACAAGTTGATTATGAACCACTTGCTGATCGTCTTGTATTAATAATTGCCGATGGATTGCGAGCGGATACATTTTATAACTATTCTTTCGGAAATAGTCAATATTTTAAGTACGACAAATAAATACAAAAATTGTCTATGTTTCGTAATGTATATTTGTTTTTCGATTTTTAGGAATCTATTGAAAACCAACGCTACATATGGTATATGTCATACTCGGGTACCAACCGAGTCACGTCCTGGTCATATAGCACTTATAGCTGGGTTTTATGAAGACCCTTCAGCCATTTTCAAAGTAACGAAAAATTTTTGTACTAGAGATGTGTCAAATCCATTTTTATAATTTATTTTTAACAAATTAATTTTAATATAGTTTTACAAAAAAAGAAGCAAATCCTTCATTTTTAAAATTAAGTCTCAAAATTTTGATATTTCTGTTAGTTTTCGTCCAAAAATACATAAATAGGGAACAAATTGTTGAAAAGCATATTTTGTAAAGTGAATTTGTTCTGTAATGATAAAAGATTTTTATATACTTAAAAATTAAGTTTTAAATATAAAAATAGTTCTTTCATTTATATAAGTATATTTAGGAATATAGTTTGGAATAAGGTAACAAATATAAAGTGTAATAAATAAATAATAAATAAAGTGTAATAAATAATGTAATAAAGTGTAATAAATACACTTTGGAATAAGGTCCATATAAGTATATAAGTTTGAACATTCATTATTTGTTTACAAATATAGTTGTATAATTTTGTCATTTATGAGATGATAAATATTTTGTATAAAGCTAACAATATAACCTAAATTTTAATATTTAATAGTATTCGTTAATAACAAATTTAAAATCTTAGAAGGGTATTTATAGTTATATTATGAATCTATTGTTTTTATTTGTATATTATATATTTTTTAGGGTTGGAAAGAAAATAGTGTCGAATTTGATTCATTATTTAATAAAAGTGACACAACAATTTCATGGGGTAGTCCTGATATTGTTTCCATTTTCAAAAAAGGTAATTTTAATCATAGTTTTCTATCATTAATATCTTAAAATTTCATAAATGGTATTTTATAGGAAATACTGTTGGAAATCTGCACACGTTTACTTATGACTCCAATTTACAAGATTTTAGTGGCAAGAACGGTTCTAGTGTAATTTTGTCAGCATGGGTAATTGACAAAGTCAAATTGTTTTTTGAAGAGTCGATAAATGATAAAACGATTCGTACAAAATTGATGAAAAAAAAATTAGTGTTATTTTTACATTTATTGGGTACAGATGTCTCTGGACATATTGATAAACCACAGTCAAAGTAAATTTATGACATTTTATTATTATTATTTGTTTATTAATTATACATAAAATTAATTACATACAGAGAATATTTAGAAAATTTAATATATATTGAACAAAGCATTAAGGAAATTGAACAGTTAATTGAATCTTACTATAACGATAACCGTACAGCATATATTTTTACTTCTGACCATGGTATGACAGATTGGGGTAAGATTTTTTAGTATAGCCTTACTTTATAAGTGATTAGAATAGTCATTAAATATATATTCATATTCATAGGTTCTCATGGGGATGGTTTAGTTAGTGAAACTGAAGTGCCTATTGTAACCTGGGGAGCTGGATTATCAAATGCCAAAGAACATTCTTCTTTACCAGTAAATATCAACCAAGCTGATGTTTCACCACTCATGGCTACTCTAATCGGTGTACCTGTACCCGTAAACTCAGTAGTATGTATTGGTTTTATAATATAAAAAAGTTGATTTTTCGTTATAAACTATTTTTTCTAGGGTGTTTTACCGTTAAATTTATTGAACACTGATACCACAAATCAAGTCAAATACCTTCTGGCCAACGCTTTACAAATAAACGCTGCATTTTCAACAGTGCGTAAAAAAATTGAACAGCAATCTTTTCAATTATTTTATAAATCTTATGAACCACTCAATACTACTGTTCAGAATACATATTTTCAAGAAATTACGACTCTAATGGAACAATCGAAAAATGACAAATGTGTAAATATTTTTTTGCTAACGTTATTGATAATTATTAGTTTTATTTCGGTACGAGTATTTTTAGGTGAAATTGTGTTACGAATGGATAAATTTGGGTTTACAAGGAATTGATTATTACAACACGTATTACAAAATACCACTTCTCTTCTGTGTAACTTTTGCTGGCTTTGGTTGGATTATTTTACTAATACTCGAAACAAACCCAGTAAAAAAGCGTCGAAAAGTTCATAGGTACTACATATTTGTAATCAATGTAACATGTGTGATAATTGCTGTGTCTTCATCTGTTTTCATTAGTGGTAAACATTATTCCTCGTATATTTTATTGATGCCTACTATTAATCGATTTTAAGTAAATATTTTTTTTTGTAGCCCAATCACTTCCATTACAATTTCACGTGTATACATTAATGCCATTGATACTATGGTGGATGTGTATTATCAGGATTTTACAAACATTTAATATGTCACGTTTGACACTACAGAAAATGTTACAAGTTAAAGCACTAGAATTGCTCGAAATATTATTTTATCTGACTGGCATTGAACTATTGGTAATAAATAATTTTTAAATTTTATTAAAACGTTTAACCGATAATAATAATAATAATTAACTACGCTCGCATTACTTACTGATAGGTGTGGACATTTTTTGAACGTCGTATACTAAGTTTAGCCTTAGCTATACTGTGCTTATGGATGACTCTCTACTCAATAAAAAAAGGATTTTTACCCAATCAAATAGTTTTTGTATTTTGCTCTTCTGCATGGTTCGCTTCTTTCCCTACGATATTGATTATCGATGGCCATACAAATATATTTTACGTGTAAATACATAATTGGATGTACTTGAATTTTAAAACAATTTTTAATTATAATTTGTATACTAGCGTATTAGGCGCAATTATTTGGTTGCTGGCAGGAATTATGCACTACAAGAATCAAAGCGGAATACGTAAGACAACCACATTATTACAATTAGTGTTATTAGCTGTGGCCATTTCGAACGTCATAATCGTGTCCAATAACATAGAACACAAACAAGGACTATCGTCAATCAACAAAATATTGTCTTGGACAACCTCTAGTAATATATTATATAATTTATCAATAATGCACGTTTTTATTCATATTTTAAATTATAATTTTTTATATTTGAAGTTTTATCAATATGTTTAATAAGAAAAACGTCGGATCTCTTATCAAACATAACTACAGTATTCTTGTCAATTGGTATTCCTTATATTCAACTTTCGTTGAATATGGAAGTTTTGTTTATGCTTGTGCTAGTAATAACACTGGCATGTTGGAGAAAAATTGTTACACAGTCTACAGACTGCAGCCAATCCTTATGGGTCCAATGCAGACACGCGTTCTTTTTTGTAAGCAATATACAGAATCGTCCGTTTAAAAGTATAAAGAACATATAGGCCGATTACAAACTGGTACTTTTGCAGTTGTTGTTTGGTTTTGGATCATTTTTCGGCATTGGTAATATTGCATCCATCAACTCATTTGATCCATCAATCGGACGGTGTTTTGTCTCAGTATTTTCTCCATTTACTATTATGGGATTGGTTTTGTTCAAAATACTTGCGCCCATTTTATTGACTTGCTGTACATTCTATCTCACCAGTATTAAACTGAAGGTTGGTTTAATAATTTTTTTGTTCATTTTGCTAGATTATTGAAAAGTAGTTTAATTAAAACTTTTTTTCAAATTTTGTTCTAGATACCCCCAGCAAATGTATTTGTTCTAATGTTGGCCATGTCCAACATAATGGGTCTTCATTTTTTGTTCCTGATAAAAAATACTGGTAGTTGGTTGGAGATCGGGATGTCAATATCTCATTACGTTATTGTTCAGTCTCTCGCACTTTTTTTATCTCTAATGTATGGACTGGCAGGGTTGTTGATTGGCGTTAAACAAAGTGACCTAGAACAAAATTTTAAACATTTATTACCCACTACAACAAAAAAATCGTCGTAAATAATCGAGATAATGGCATAATATTGTTATTTGTTATTAAACAAACAAAAAGTTAAATTGTAATTTATTACATTTATGTCAGTTATTTTATTTTTAATAATTTTGTTGCATTATGATCTCATTATATTATTGTGATATATGTTGATATAAATGTTTTTTTTTTATTTACAACGTAATAATAAAAATAAGTGAAGTTTTTTGTTTTATTAGAGTTTATATGATATTTTATATTATGTTGCACCTACAACTATAAATACGTTAAGAACCAGACATAGGTCAGATAAAAATAGGCAAAACTAATCAAGCCTTTATCACAACTATCTCCTCTCAGACCAATTGTCTAATATGGATACACCAATTCTAAGTGTATTTCTTATTAAACCAAGAATATGGATGGTAGAATTTCTTATGTAAATAAAACGAAAACATCTTTGAACATTAATTTTATATTTAAACCTTATGAATAATTCATTTCACCATCGTATATTCGATTGAATCAATCTTATTTTGAACAGTCAGTGTTTCTCTT